>CAUYRH010068776.1:0-27568 GCA_963574655.1 Perodicticus potto
AAGAAAGAAAAAGAGAGAAACTGATACAACCCTTTTGGAAGGAAGTATGGAGAACTCTCAAAGAACTCAAGCTAGACCTCCCATTTGATCCTGCAATCCCATTACTGGGCATCTACCCAGAAGGAAAAAAATCCTTTTATCGTAAGAACACTTGCACTAGACTGTTTTTTGCAGCTCAATTTACAATCCCCAAAATGTGAAACAGCATAAATGCCCACCAACCCAGGAATGGATTAACAAGCTGTGGTATATGTACACTATGGAATACTATTCAGCCACTAAAAAAGATGGAGACTTTACATCCTTTGTATTAACCTGGATGGAAGTGGAATACATTATTCTTAGTAAAGCATCACAAGAATGGAGAAGCATGAATCCCATGTACTTAATTTTGATATGAGGACAATTAATGACACGGTGGGGGTAGAGGAAGGGGAGAGCAGAGAGAGAAAGGAGGGAGGGGGTGGGGAAAGGAAGAGCAGAGAGAGAAAAGGAGGGAGGGGGTGGGGTCTTTGTGCGTGATACACCTTTGGGGGGCAAGATACAATTGTAAGAGGGACTGTACCTAACAAATGCAATCAGTGTAACAAAGTTTCTTGTACTCTCAATGAATCCCCAATGATAAAAAAAAAAGAGAGAGAGAGAAAAAGAAAGGGAAGAGAGAGGAGGGCAGGGGAGGGAAGGAGAGGAGAGGAGAGGGGAGGAGAGGGGATGGGAGGAGACGGGAGGGGAAGAGAGGAGAGGAGAGGAGGGGGAGGAGAGAAGAGGAGAGGACAGGAGAGGGAAGTGGGGAGGGGACGGCCGGGGAGGGGAGGGGAAGAGAGGAGAGAAGAGGAGAGGAGAGAAAAGAGGACCGGCCTCGGGCCTCAGAGGTGCCGCTCGCGTGTCTGTCCTCTCCTCCCGCCAGGCTGGCTTCCCCCTGGTCCCGCAGATTCCTGCTCACACTCAGAGAGGCTCAGGGTGTGCAGGCCTCCAGGAGCCCCACCTCTCACACTGCCTGGGGCCCACCCACCACCCCGTCCCTGGTCTTCTGCTCTCCCCTGCTTTCTGTCCTGGAGCTAACTACCCTACAGGACACACAAGAGATGGGGCATTTTCTTTGACAGGTGAAAGTTGTCAGTTCCTCCGTTTCCTTGCGAGTCAAGCCCTCTGCTGGGCAGAGCCATGGGCTGTAACTGATGGTGCAGGAAGACTGAGCATCTCTTTTGCTCATATATTTATTTTTGTGGAAGAACTAGGATTTGGCATGGCTGGTCGTGCCCAGGTGTAGCAGATGGTGTTGACTACCCAGAATCTCTAACCCCGAGGCTATCTTTGGGCAACCCCCACACCACACACAGCCTGCACTTAGTCACCTAGCCATGCTCACCCCAGTTCCCTTGCTGACAGCCCATACTTGGTCACCTAGCCATGCTCACCCCAGCTCCCTTGCTGGGAACTGGTTTCGCAGTGAGCATTTGATGCAACTCTGCCCGATGAGATGAGCAAAGTCTGCTGGGGGCTGAGGGCAGTCTAAGAAAGCTTTCCTTGTCCATAAAGAGACCTCTAGGACAAAGAAGACTCTTCTTCCTCTGATAACCATAAAGGGAATTAGCCCGAAGACAAGACTAAAATGCTGATGGCAGCAGAGCAAAAAAATGGGAAGGACTTGGGTCAGTGACTTCCCAACCCTGGAGTTACCTGCCTACAGTGTTTCTTTCTTTTTCTTTCTTTCTTTCTTTCTTTTTTTTTTTTTTTTGAGACAGTCTTAAGCTGTCACTGTGGGTAGAGAACCGTTGCATCATAGCTCACAGCAACCTCCAACTCTTGGGCTCAAGCAATCCTCTTGCCTCGTAGAGACAGGGTCTCACCTTTTGCTCAGGCTGGTCTCAAACTCGTGAGCTCAAGCAATCCACCCACCTCGGCCTCCCAGAGTGCTAGGATTACAGGTGTGAGGCTGACAGAGTTTCTTCTAATGGGAAATGAGATTCTTCTCACTCAGGGGTTTCCAACCTGCAGCCCACAGACCACATGCAGATTATGTCAGGATTTTTTTGCTTATCTGCGGTGGCAAATATCATGAAAATTACACACAGAACTTTTTACGTTTTGCTCATCAACTTTCATTAGTGTTTGTGTATTTAACATGCAGCCCAACACAACTTTTCTTCCAATGTGGCGCAGAGAGGTCAAAAGGTTGGACACCCCTAGAAGTCCTTTTGATCACACAGAAGGATGGATGATGGGACAAGAGGGGTCCATCACCACACCATCCAGCCGAGACACGAGCCCGGATGCAGCTCCAAAGCTGCTTCTCGAGAGAACCAGGAAAGTTTCAAGGAGACATGGTGGTCGCCTGAAACTTGCTCACAAGATGACTAGGAGACGCTAAAAGGGAATGAGCAGATGAGCAAACAAGGAAATGTAGGAAACACAAATATTGTTGGGAAATGCAGAGTGCTGAGCTAGCTGGAAAACAAGAAGAAGGGGAAGAGCCTGGAAGTGCTTTGCAGGGGTGAGGGAAGACCTGCCCTTTGCCCAAAAGTTCAGTGAAAGACCAACTCACAATCTAAACAGATTAATAAGGGAAAGGCTTGTCACCATGAGCATGGGGAGAATCAGAATGATTACTCAGTGCTCCAATGAGGTGCAGATATTTTCATTCCTGACCTTTTGGGGTGTGGAGAGAAGAGGAGCACAAGTGATTCTGTCGGGCCACTGAGGATGAACAGGACCTGGGAGAGTGGGTGGGTGGGAGGGAGACAGACTGACCTAAAATTAGGCTGAGAGACGGGTATCAGGTCAGGATGATTTGCAAGGTCTGCTTGTGTTCCTGATCTTTTTTTTTTTTTTTTTTTTTCTGCAATATGTGGAGAAACCAGGGAGAGGAAGGAAAGCCTATTTTTTTTTTTTTTATTATTTCAGGTTAATGTGAAGGTACAAACAACTAGGTCACAATATTTGCATATTTAGGTAGAGCCCGTCTTGTAGTTGTGTCCCACACCCAGGAGATGTTGCCGAATACCTTTACATTGTGCCCCTTAAACGGGAGCACACCCACCCCCCTTCCCCTCTACGCCTCCCTCATTCCCCCTCCTCCCAACTTGAATCAAATTGCGTTTTTCTCTTATGTGGGCATATGTTAGATTGTCTACTGGCTTTATATTAGAATTGAGTACATTGGATACTTGCCTTTTCATTCTCGTGATACTTTTCTAAGAATGTGTTTCAACTCCTTCCAGGTTAATACCAAAGATGTAAAGTCACCCTCTTTTTTAATGGCTGAACAGTATTCCAGCATGTTAATCCATTCCTGAGTTAATGGACATTTAGGTTGTTTCCACATTTTGGTGATTGTAAATTGAGCTGCGATAAACAGTCTAGTGCAAATGTCCTTATGATAAAAGGGTTTTTCCCCCCCCTCTGGGTAGATACCTAGTAATGGGACTGCAGGATCAAATGGGAGTTCTAATTTGAGTTCTTTGGGGATTCTCCACACTTCTTTCCAAAGAGGCTGTATTAGTTTGCAGTCCCACCAGCAGTGTAAAGTGTTCCCTTCTCTCCACACCCACACCAGCATGTGCAGCTTTGAGACTGTGATGTGGGCCGTACTCACTGGGGTTAGATGGTATCTCAGGGTGGTTTTGATTTGCATTTCTCTAATAATTAGGGACGATGAACATTTTTTCACGTTTGTTAGCCATTCATCTGTCTTCTTTAGAGAAGGTGCTATTCATCTCTCTTGCCCAGTGATCTAAGGGATTATTGCTCTTTTTATGTTTATTTATTTGAGTTCTCCATAGAGCCTAGTAATCAAGCTTTTGTCTGAATGAAAATATGCAAATATCCTTTCCCAATGTATAGGTTGTCTGTTTGCTTTGGTTGTTGTTGCCTTAGCTGTACAGAAGCTTTTCAGTTTCATTAAGTCCCATTTGTTTATTTTTGTTGTTGTTGGTAGGTGGTGTCTCAGGGTGGTTTGGTCTGCACTTCTCTGACGATCAGGGACAATGAGCATGTCTGCGCGTGTTTGTTGGCCATTCATCCGTCTTCCAGTCCATCGTTTTCTGATCTTTTGATAGATGGGTCTGGTCTGTTTAGATAGAGGGAGAGGCACTTCCAGGCCTCCATGATCTCAAATGACCTCTCACTCAAAGTATTCTTCATACCAGTGAGTCATACTTGAGGGTGAAGTTTCCTGAGTTCCTTCGGCTTCCCCGAGTCCCCCTGGTGCTACCCATGTGTGCGCAGCTACCATAAAGTGTCCCCGTAAGTGAAACATTAATGGTCACACTAGTTGCAGAGTGGAAGCAGCCTCCTTATTTGCCGGTCTCAGGTATGGACGCTCTGAGAGTCAGGGAAAGACTGGAAACAAGGCTGGACCTGGCGAGCACCCAGCCGAGGCCTCGTTCTTGGGCTTTTATGATGTGTTTTGTTTTCAAAGAACGTTTCAACTTCTGGAATATCACACTTATTTACAATTCTATGATCTATAGTGATGAAACGCCTAAGTTCATCCCTGGGGCTCCCAGACTGTCACATAAACTAGTGTTTTACTTCTAGCTTATACCTGAGAGAGTCTGGAAACGGCTGGAGCTCTTCCCTGTGTCCCTGCAAGGGTCACCGTGCTGCCGGCCCTCCACAGGCTTCCTCTGCAGTCTGCGCCTCCCCCCTCCATGCTCATCTGTTTCCCATGATTCCTGCTGGGCCCCGGGCAGCGCGGCAAGGCCGTGGGGCATAACTCACTTTTATAGAGCGTCCTTCATGCGAGCTATCATGGGAGCCAGTCAAACACTGACGAGAAAGGGTCTGCTGCGGGCTAAGATTTAAAGGAAGGACTGCTTTAGAGGCTCGGGGGGGGGGCAGAAAAGAAATTTCAGCTAGATGGGTCAGGAGAAGGGGAAAAACAACCCCTGCTGTCATAAACTGTGGGTGAGAGAAGTGGCTAAGTCTGGGGTAACAGGAACATGTGGGGTGGGGAGCAGGTGGCCCCCAGAGACACTACGGATACTCTCACTCCATTCAGGAAAGAGAGGGAATCCTTCCAAGGCCTTCGTGTCCAAGAAACCCAAGATGATTTGAACAGCCAGGAAATGGCAGTATTATCTCACATAACCAGAAGTGCTGAGAAAGACAGGGCCAGTTAATTCAGCAACTCGGCGACCTCCACAGAGCTGGGACTCGAGCCACCTTTCTCCTCGGTGAGCAGACTTGTCCTCAAACCGACTATCCTCAGGGTCACAAGATGCTGGCTCAGTACACGGAGCACACGGAGGCCCAGGAACATCTAGTTGCCGCAGTAGGCGGCGGCAGAAGAAAGAGAGGCTGTTTCTTCAGTGGCCCCTCTGAGAATGAGGACGTTTCCCAGGAGTTCCCTGCAGACTTAGCCCCGGATTGGAATCCAGTCTCTTTCTACACCAAGCACTAGCAAAAAAAGTAGGATCATTAGGATGGACTGAGACCAGGCAGGGTTCCCTCTGAGTCACACAGAAGAAGGGTGGGCCCCAGTTCGGGGTTTTATCCACAGGTAAAAGGGAATAATGGCAACTGAGATGCCAAATCTCTATGTCTGCTACTAAGGGGAGCAAAATGCACAAAAGGGCATTGACCTTGTCCCGATTCCTGGAGGAGCAGGATGAATGCAGCACATAATTCCCTGCACAATTCTGGGATTGAAAAAGCCTATACTGGGGGGAAACGCCTACACTGAGAAAGAAAACAAGACTTTCCAGGTATAAGGGCACATCAAGAGGGGCATTAGAGTGGGGTGGGGTCCTGAATTTTGGCCTCTTTCTGGAGTGAAATTAAATGTAGTTAAAGATGAGGGGAAAGTATTGAGTGTGTCAGAGATTTCTGCCCTTGGCAGATGAGACAGGGAAAAGGAAATTTTACTTCTGAATTGAAGAATGGAGAGTCACAGCCTTTTGAGAGCAAGACACTTGTTCCTGAGAGGGTGGAGCAGCTCTGGAAGGCGAGGCAGGAACACGGCACACGAGACCTTTTGAAAGCCCAGAGCAAAGGGTCAAAACCCACAGGAACACATTCTGGGTGAGCGTGGAACCAACCTGAACTTCACGGGTTCTGAGCTTTCCACTGAACCTGAACCTTTTAGGGTTTGAAGTCATTTACTGAGCAATAGTCTTCTTCCCAATACTAAAGAAAAATAGACTCTAAAACATTACTGAACACTACTAGCTCTCGAGAAACCACACAGGGATGAGTAAAGTGTAAATGAGTCACTCATACACGGATTAAGTTTCTCCAGCCAAGAGAAAGAGCCCTGGGCGCAGAATGAGTTTTCCCTTTTGCAGAACCTCAAACATTTCCAAGGAGTATGAACCCTTCAAATAACTTAAAATTCAGCTGTGTTCTTTCTTTCACCCCTGCTTCCCCTCTGAGGGGACGTTGCTTTTGCTTTTAATGTTAACATCTTGCTCCGATGTGATCAAAGATGGCTGACAATGGGATGACAATGACCAAATTATTCCTCTACACACTAACTGCAGAACTCAACGTTCCATATTCTAGGTTGGGCAGAAGATTTACAAGGCGGAGAGAAATGACAGGTGAAAATCAAGCAATCTCTTTCAGAAACTTTAGGGGGGCCACACGTGTATCATTCAATCACCTGTGGAAAGTTGCTGAGTGTGTTCTAGGTAACAGGTACGATGGAGGATGTGCAATCATCTGTTTCTTTATCAGCTTGCTTGTGGCTCTGGACATATGTCATTCGGTAATTGGTTCGATTGATTGTGCCACCAAGGTCTCTTTTCACCCTCTTTCCCCCTCTTTGGAGTAGGTGGCCTCCCCGAAGGTCGTCTCCTTTTGTCTCCCCTGCCACCTTTCAGTGGCTCCACCAGACCGTCTTCCTCAGCTCCACCACACATGCACCCTTCCTTGTAGCCGATAAACATGGAAAAGCTGCAGTCTCACTAATTCCTTCACTTCTCCACTGAACTCTACTTTTTTTCCTGACTACCTCAGAAAAACTCCCTCTGCCCTCTTTAGAATCTGCTCAGAATGACATCTACTGGTCTGGGTTTAGTACTCCCGCACAATCTGATCTAGGTGTAGAATTTAGACGATTTTCATGAAAGCAGGGATTCCGCGTCTTCCAGGCAACTACCGTGACGAATATGATTTCCTGAAAATGAACTTAAGGTAAGTGTCACATCCACAGTTATACTCCCCTGGGACACGGAGTGCGGGCATTGTGAAGGCACTCAGATAAGCGATACCGTGGGCATGTCTGTCTGCGCCTAACCTGGGCTGAACACATCTGGTGTGACTGTGACAGACTGTCACCATCTCCTGCATATCTCGCAAGGATCCAACAAGATAGATATTCTCGCTCTCTCTATTCTATAGATGAGGAGGCTAAATTCCAGGGAAATCAAGGAACTTGACCACTAAGTGGCAGAGGGGAATTTGAAGACTCCAGCACAGCAGAGGGGGTTTGGAGCTCTTGGCTGGCCCAGATGTGAGCACGAGCCTTGTCTTGCCAGCCCTCATTTAGCT
Organism: Perodicticus potto; assembly: GCA_963574655.1. Taxonomy (NCBI): domain Eukaryota; kingdom Metazoa; phylum Chordata; class Mammalia; order Primates; family Lorisidae; genus Perodicticus; species Perodicticus potto. The sequence goes on from CAUYRH010068776.1 coordinate 7,495, forward strand.
TCTGGGAAGGAATGGTGCTTCAGGGGAAATAACCGGGGTTTTCTTCGTTTTTTCAATTAAATTATATTTTCTAAGATGTTCTGATGAAGCCAAGGGGAAGCCTCTCACCTGTCTCCTCTCCTTCAGACAAGTACTGAGAATCTCTCCCAGTTCCTGACACGGGGAGACGGTTATATAATCATGAGGAGGTGGCTTGTACTGTTAAAGGGAAAACCCAAGGACAAGTGCTCCGGGCTGCTTCCGCTTCCCAGCAGAAGACTTCCCCACAGCTGGAGACACCTCCTCATCCAGGGGAAGAGACCGCAGATCTTGGACTTGAATTTGGATGTACGTTTGAAGAGACAGGAAAGGAGTGTGTGGCTGACAAGGGAGAGGAGAACTGGTGACCCTATTCAAATTGCACAAGTCCTGGGAAATTTCTCTGGGAGCCAAAATCCAGCCTTCTTCTCCTCCTTGTCTTTGATGGAAGACTCAAAATAGTCAGTGGATTTCCATTCTTTTCCCCTTCCTCTGTCCCCACCCCCCCATTCCTACCTTCAAAAGAAAACTTTTTTTCCAAACTCAGCCAAAGATTCTGGTCTACACCACAACAAGCACATTCACAAAGCAAATGAGTAATTGGGGACATGGCAAGTATCTCAGCTGACTCACAGGAAGAGAAAAGAAAAGGTAGATGCTGCCAAAATGGAAACACTTTCTGGAAAATTCTTGAAAATACTCCTAAAATCTCAAATTAGGCAAGTGAATGTACTCTGAGGAAAATCTTGGAATTTCCCAGAACATAAACAAGGTTGAAATTGTAAAAAGTGTTAAAATGATGGAAACACAAATGTTAATGCCTCTATATAAAGGAACATTTTTTTCCTCCTCTAACTTTGCAAATACTTGAGCTACTGCTTAAGGAATCCCTACGAGGTGGAGCGCAGTGGTGGCCCCAGACTTTTTACATACAAGGGACTTATTGGAAACAAACTGGATTTTAGGGATTTGGGGACTTGAAGACTGTATTTGTCAGGGTCCACCAGAGAGGCAAAACCAAGAGGATAAGTAGAGAGATTGATAGACAGACAGATGGCCAGATAGACTCATGGATAGATGGATGGACAGATGGATGGACAGACGGATAGACAGATGGATAGATGGATAGACAGATGGATGGACAGATGGCTAGATAGACTCATGGATAGATGGATGGACAGATGGATGGACAGATGGATAGACAGATGGATGGACAGATGGATAGATGGATAGACAGATGACACATGGATAGATAGAAGGATAGATGGATAGACAGATGGATGGACAGATGGATAGACAGATGGATGGATAGACAGATGGATAGATGGATAGACAGATGGATGGATAGACAGATGGATAGATGGACAGATGGATAGATGGATAGACAGATGGATGGATAGACAGATGGATAGACAGATGGATAGATTGATAGACAGATGGATGTATAGACAGATGGATAGATGGATAGACAGATGGATGGATAGATAGATGGATAGACAGATGGATAGACAGATGGATGGACAGATGGATAGACAGACAGATAGAAAGACAAATAGACAGATAGACAAATGATAGATAGATAGATAGATGGAAAGATAGACAGACAGACAGATGGATAGAGAGACAGACAGAAAGACAAATAGACAGATGGATAGAGAGATAGATAGATAGACAGATAGGAAATGGCACAACTATGGAGGCTGACCTTGTCAGAGACAACGTCCCAGTTCAAGGCACTCAGGCAACAAGAGAAAAACTCACTTTAATTCAAGTTGGGAGGAGGGATGGGGAGTAGTGTGCTCCCCCTGACAGGCACCACGCGGGCACATGGCACACTCCTTGGTGCAGGACACAACACAACCGGGATCTCTCTAACAAATGTGAACATCGTAACCTGTTTGTACCCTCACGTTAATCTGAAATAATCATCAAACGAAAGACAGGCAGGAAGAATTCCTTCTTGGTCAGAGTAGTGCTGATGCAGACCCATGCTAGAGAGTTCAACCCGCATTACTAAATCCACTGATTTAAATGTTACTCTCATCCAAAGCCACCCTCACAGGAACATCCAGAATAAACTGGGGCCAAATATCTAGGCACCCTGTGGCTCAGTCATGTTGGCAATTAAAAGTAACCATCACAAAAGATGACCTGGCGGCCTACAGATTTTACTTGGTACTATTATTGGCATATGGGGACCTGCAGTGTGATCTAATGGAGACCCAGACACATTCCAGGCCACAGTGGTGAGCACTGCTGCTTGTCCAGCCAGCATCCAATCCTCTCTCCTTTCTTCCTGACAGATCCTGACTTGGATCTGCTGACAGACCCCGCAATTCCCTGCACAGCCGTGTTTACCACGGGAACATGGCACAGAACTAAGCCCGACCCGTCTAACATAATCCCACGGGCCCTGTCAGGAATGTTTTGGGAATGAACATCGACAAAACCTGGGCAATAGATGTGAAGGGGAAAATATGCTTTTTGGAAAATTCTAGCAAGCATTTCCTCGCTCTGTGAACACGACCTGGGTGGTGTCATGCTGCCACCACCTGTGCCAGACCACAGAGGCAGCTGACCCCAGGTCGGCTGCGGGCAGAAGGGGTAAGGACCGGTGCTTGATGACATCACAGAGCCCCGGAAGCAGCACAACCGGACCACACTCGGCCTCTAGGTTCCCACAACATGAAGCAAGAACTCCCCACAGCGAGTCGACACTCTGATGCTTGCCACCAAAAGCAACCCAGCTGGTCCGCCCTTGGCACAGGCGCTGGCTTAGGGACAAGAGCAGCCGCTGCAAGGTGTCTGCCCAGAGTCCCAGGACAGGAGTCATGGAGCCGTATCCAGGGAGGACCCAAGACCTGCTCATTCAGAGAAGACTAGTCACAAAACGTCACCCTGTATTTACATGGAAGATCCACTGTGGCTGAATTTGCCATAGATTTTCCCATGCTCTGATTACTCCAAAACACAAAGAATAAAATAGTCTTATTGTAGAAATAGAGACTGACTTTGTTTGATCAGTTCCACCCTCAGTGCCAAGTTGAACTGTTTCCTCAACTTTCTGAAATGCTTATTACCCAGATCTACCGGGTAATTAGCCTCAGATCTACTCAGGGAAAGTACAAAAGGCAAAAGAGAGAAAGCATCAGTGGGATCAGTTGGCTCTTGCATTAACAAACACCAGTGCAATGGAGAACTAGGATGATGCTTTAGAAAATACTGAGTGATCTGACTTTTTTTTTTTTTAAGAGACAGTGTCTCACTTTGTTGCCCTTGGTAGAGTGCCATGGCTTCATAGCTCACAGCAACCTCCAGCTCCTGGACTTAGGTGAATCTCTTGTCTCAGCCTCCTGAGGAACTGGGACTACAGGCGCCCACCACAACACCTGGCTATTTTTTTGTTTTGCAGTTTGGCCAAGGCTGGGTTTGAACCTGCCACCCTCGGTATATGGGGCCGGCGCCCTACTCACTGAGCCACAGGCGCCACCCAATTCTGCATTTCCACATATATGACTCCCCCTTTGTCAGCCTGTGGTAAAGCAGGGTTGTTTTGGCAGGAAAGGAAGGAGAGACGGAGAGTTAACGTTCAACTTTTAACTTTCAACATAGGATTCCAAAACAAGTCAACAGGTTTGTATTAGTAATAAAAGATTTTTAAGTTAATGTCTTATTATAAGAAGAGATAATCATTTTATAAATACCTGTTAGCCTATCAGCCAAAAATAGAAAAATGCTTAACACTTTTCCATGTATTCTCTGGATTATTTTTATACAAAACATAATAGCTACGTCCCCAAGCCCATTTCTGTCTGCTCTGATTAGTGGTCCTTCCCATGAATGTTTGTATTCTTTTACTATTTGTGAATATATCCATGCCAATATATGTTGTTATTTTGTGTGCTTTTAAACATTACATAAATTGTATCATACTATATATTTTAAGTTGCTTTAATTCACTAATCTTTATCCCTCTGGAACTAGTACAATAATTAATAGATTGATACATGTAGCCATTGTTCATTTATTTATACGCTTTGTAACATATTAAAAATGTATTCATTCTCCATTAGATAAACAGATCGTTTTTAGTTTTTCATTATTCCAACAATGCTGCCATAAGTATCTTTGCCTCTTTGTGTGTGAACTTTTCCCTTTGATGTATAGATTAAATCCCATGAAACGCCAATATTTAACCACTTTGATTTACAAAATGACAAATTCAAATGGCTTAACTTATCTAGAAATGAAAACATTGATGACAGGGAATCTTCGATTCAACCACCTAGAATGAAAATAATGGTGACAGGGTATAACACTCAACCAGCTATAGCCAAATTTTGAGAGATGGCTTTCTAAAACCCATTCATGTATCAACAGACAAGTCTTGAACATTTGGTTCACAAGACAAATCTTAAGTTGGTTCATAGCCATGAAATGACTCAACTCCACAGAATAGGGTAAATACATCTTCTACCTGTGAAAGAAGACAGGGCAGAAGAAAGAACCTGGAAGCCCCCACATGACTATGTCACCCGCCAAACCTGGGTGAGAATGCTGTGCTTCACTCCAAACCCCAAGCTTTCACTGTTGCCCAAGCTAAGACATCATGACTGTCTGGAAAAAATTGGTGCACTCTTCTAAAAGATCTGTTCAATGAGGTTTGAGTTTTGTCTTTCAGAAGCAGCCTAAGGGGATATAGGACACTACAATTTATATAAAGTCAAAGTAGCAATAGCTACTTGTACCCCTCTTTTCTTAACTACAACCAGAAAAGACAGGTGGAGATGGGAGAGAGACAAAAGGAATTGTAGAGATTCCTGTGTCCATTCAATTTCTGAACCAAAGGAACTAAAGTCATGTCCTAACACAGGAAAAGAGGAACTGACGGCTGTTTCTCCAGGTTTCTATGCTATACCCACAGCTGCCCTGGTGAGTACACGGACACCCCAGTGAGCCACACCACCCACCTTGCACTCCACTGGAGTCCCCGCTATGCTATCCCACAGCTGCCCTGGTGAGTACACGGACACCCTAGTGAGCCATGCCACCCACCTTGCACTCCACTGGAGTCCCCGCTACTTCCCACAGCAAAGTGTCGACACTGTTCATTGCAGGTGGTCTCTGGGTACTCACAGCCCCTAATGACTGGAAGCCCTGCACTCACAAGTATTGCCTGAGTAAACACAATGCACAAACTTGGATCCTTGTATAATTTTTTAAACATTTTATTCAGTTCTAGATGTAACTTCTAAGAACTGTTTTTTCTTTTTTGCTGGAGGGCAGGCATTTGGGAATGTCCTCTATGGTCTCACTAACCATAGCCTCATATAGCTATATTATGAAATTATATCTAATACATCTGCATTTTGCTACAGTAAAAACAACCTTAATACCTGAACGACATAAGGCAAGAAACCTATCTTGCTCATATTTCATGAGGGCCAAGGGGTGGCTACAGTGCCACAGCTTCTGCTCAGCTCCAGGCCCACTCATTCCCATTGCTCAGAGAACATCAGAAGGTCAGGCTCAGGGTCAGAGGGTCAGGAAAGTATAGAGAGCACAGTTGGGGACAAGGGCTTGTCACACAGGAAGGGGATGTAGAGAGGGGCACGCTGGGGACAAGGGCATGTCACAAACCACAGGAAGGGTAATGTGGAGTGTGAATGTAGGGACACTGCTCCCATAGAACTACAAAGTTTCTCCAGTTTCTTTTTATGACCAATAATAGAAAAGGAAAAAATACAATGTAACTTTGTGCTCATTAAGAAAATGTTGTAGGGCGGCGCCTGTGGCTCATTGAGTAGGGTGCTGGGCTCATATACTGAAGGAGACGGGTTCAAGCCCAGCCTCGGCCCAACTGCAAAACAGAAAAATAGCCGGGCGTTGTGGTGGGCGCCTGTGGTCCCAGCTACTGGGGAAGGTGAGGGAAGAGAATCGCCTAAGCCCAGGAGCTGGAGGTTGCTGTGAGCTGTGTGACGCCACAGCTCTGTACCGAGGGCAATAAAGTGAGACTCTGTCTCTACAAAAAAAAACATGTTGTACTTTGAAGTCCCATCAAATTGACGCATTCACCTTGGTAAATTCTACTAGGCCATGCAGAGGACATGGGGAGGATGTCACTGAATGTCCCTTATTGCAGTTCTTCCCTTACATTCACTATGTGCTTTCCTATTAACTAAAAAGCATGATCAAAAGGTAATGAACTTGGCGGTGCCTGTGGCTCAAAGGAGCAGGGCGCCAGCTCCATATGCCAGAAGGCGTAGGTTCAAACCCAGCCCCAACCAAACACTGCCAAAAAAAAAAAAAGTAAAAAAGGTAATGAACTTGCTTTTGAGTTAAACAAAGTATATGGTCCTTCCCTCGCTCTCCTCTGGGCTGGCCTTCAAGGACCAGGTCTCTCACTCATGAATGGACTCATTGACAAAAATAGAAGTTCATTCATGGAGGCCATATTTGGGTATTAGAGGAGTTTATCTGGAATCAAGTCTGATGAATCAGGTAAGGAATGCCCACGGTGGGGGAGAGAGTGAGCAGAACGCAACCCGCTAACGTCTCCCCAACTGGTTCTGAAGATGATTTCAGAAGAGCATTTCCATGAATGTTGTAGGAGCAACACCATTGATGGAAACACACTGTCCCTTGAACTGATACTTTAAAAAATAAAACTCACTGGATGCAAGTTCTGATGTTTTATTTTACTGTTTTGTCTTTTAAACCTGTTCTCTCTGCAGTGTTCCCCAAACGTGCTTCACGGTACGGTTGGCAGGGAACTAGTCGGTATTTGCTCTATATTCTACAGAAGCCTGCATGAGTTACTCAAATTGCCAACAAGGGTTCCCAGGGCCAGCGACGATGGTAACATCACGCCCTGCTCCTTTCCGCGGGACACAGAGTCAAGTCTTGATCCCTGACCAGTTTCCATAAATCTTCACGTTGAGCATCACCTATACAACCAGAATGTATTTTTGGCTGAGGGCCTCGTGAACACCTCGCAGAGAAACAGCCGATGATTCCACGTGTGTCCCAGTGGAAATTCCAAACAAAGTTAAGACATGAGACGTGAAGTTTTCCCTGATGGTAGCAGATCTAAGGCACAGGTGCAGTGTGGGCCTGGGGCTCTGACAAAACAAACCCTGCTCAGTTACAGGTATCCGGGACGATTCCTTTCTCTCCGGAGTCTCTCCGGAGTCCGTGGAAATACTACCTCAAAGTAAAGGTCAGAGGAAGAATCCCCACAGCTCCCGGCAGTTCAGGAGCCCACCGTCCTCTGTTCTTCTTGGTGGAAGGACATTCAGAAACCTGACCAGGACGGTGGCTGCAGCCTCTGCACGGTGGTGCTGGGGCTCTTCGCCGGGGCCCCACTCGCCACCTGCGAGCCCAGCCGGCTCAGCCTGGACCTCACATCGTCCATCCTCCCCCTTCTCCCCGCTCCCCGCCTCCTTTGATGCGGGTCGGAGACCGGGTGAGGGAACCGGAGAGCAGGGAAGCTGGTGGTGGGGCCTTCGGCACCGCAGTTACCTCAAAGACACTGAGCGAATTCGGATTCTCCCCTGCAGCCTTCCAAAGTAGCATCTCTCACACGGTCTAGCCCCTCGGCAGGCCTGCCGGTGCAGGGTCTGGGCTGCAGGACTGCTGTCCACCTCAGTGACTGCTGTCCGCCTCAGTGACTGCCATCCAGTGACTGCTGTCCATCTCAGTGACTGCCGTCCACCTCAGTGACTGCCGTCCAGTGACTGCTGTCCACCCCAGTGTGTGCTGTCCACCTCAGTGACTGCCGTCCACCTCAGTGACTGCTGTCCGCCTCAGTGACTGCCGTCCAGTGACTGCTGTCCACCCCAGTGCGTGCTGTCCACCTCAGTGACTGCCATCCAGTGACTGCCGTCCACCTCAGTGACTGCCGTCCGCCTCAGTGACTGCTGTCCACCCCAGTGCGTGCCGTCCATCTCAGTGACTGCCGTCCACCTCAGTGACTGCGGTCCATCTCAGTGACTGCCATCCAGTGACTGCCGTCCACCTCAGTGACTGCCGTCCACCTCAGTGACTGCTGTCCACCCCAGTGCGTGCCGTCCATCTCAGTGACTGTTGTCCGCCTCAGTGACTGCGGTCCATCTCAGTGACTGCCGTCCATCTCAGTGACTGCCATCCACCCCAGTGACTGCCGTCCACCCCAGTGACTGCCGTCCGCCTCAGTGACTGCTGTCCACCCCAGTGCGTGCCGTCCATCTCAGTAACTGCTGTCCGCCTCAGTGACTGCGGTCCATCTCAGTGACTGCCATCCAGTGACTACCGTCCACCTCAGTGACTGCTGTCCGCCTCAGTGACTGCCTTCCATCTCAGTGACTGCTGTCCGCCTCAGTGACTGCTGTCCACCTCAGTGACTGCTGTCCGCCTCAGTGACTGCCTTCCATCTCGGTGACTGCTGTCCGCCTCAGTGACTACCGTCCACCTCAGTGACTGCCGTCCACCTCAGTGACTGCCGTCCATCTCGGTGACTGCCGTCCGCCCCAGTGACTGCCGTCCACCTCAGTGACTGCCGTCCACCTCAGTGACTGCCGTCCATCTCGGTGACTGCCGTCCGCCCCAGTGACTGCTGTCCACCCCAGTGCGTGCACACTGAAGTAAGTGCAGGCAGGAACTGGACCCCGGCCGGCGCAGGTCACCCGCGCCCCTCTCCCCGTGCGCCCCGTCCCGCGTGTTCCGAAGAGATGCGCTCACAAAGGTCGGCCCAGGGGCGGCTGATGGGGTCTCCCGAGGGACACCTCACCCTGACGACCCTCGGGACCCCGCGGGGCCTCCCCACACCCCATGGGGGTTCTCCAGCGGCCCCAGGGCCGGCGGGCGGGGAGCGCCGCGTTTTCAGGCCCTGCAGTCATTTCCTCGCTAGTGCGAGGAAGGTTCCTCAGATTTGTCTAAAAGGAGGCCGGGGACCCCTCCCCTTCCTAATACATGACGCCCTCCCTGCCGGCCGCGCGAGTCTGGGTTTGGTAACTGAAGTAATATAAATGTTAGTTAGGAAGCGCTCCCGCAATGTGGTTCCAATTGGGGCTTGTTTTGAAGTCTGAGGCCCAATGCGTCTCTCCGAGTCTTCGCTGGACATTAGCGCTAATGTGATTTGCGGCCGCGGGCTGGGGGCGGCGGGGCAGTGCGCGCCGGCGCTGTCCCCGCACTGTCCCCGGCCCAGGCTGCGGGCCGTCGCGGGACCCCCGCTGCTTTTGATGTTGGGGGCTTTGCTCGTACCTGCCGGGGCTACACTTAAACGGAGCACGGTGAGCGCCGCGCCCTGGGCCGCTTCGGGTGGGGGTCCCGGCTTGGGGAGGCGGCGGCCCTTCGCCACCGGCGGAACGTCCCTGGCCCGCTCCGGCAAGATCCGAGAAGACGCCGGCTCCCAGCCCAGCCCGGCTCGCGCGCACAGCCCCGGCTGCAGGCTGCACCCTCGTAATGAGCGTCCCCCTGGAACAGCGCCTGCCCTTTATCTTGCTGGGGGGACCCGCACCTTTTGAACTGCCATCTGCAGATAGTGTTGGTGCACGGACTTGTTAACTGTGCCATGCTGTGAAGGAAATGGCATGATTTAGATCAAGTGCTGGACGGCTGTTCATAAGAAACACTTGAGCCGAGCTGTTGCTGCTCAGAATGCGCCCTGGGGAGAGGGGCTCCGTTTCGGGTCACCGTCCCGCCTTGTCTGAGGCCAGGCGCGGAGCGCGGCGATCCGGCCCTCGCCGGGCGGGGAGCAGGGGTGGGAGAAACATTCTGAAACCGTAGAAACCAGGCTGCCAAATTAACTTCTCACCCTTTCAATCACACTCCAGAGGATAAAAGCCTAACATTTCTGCTGAGAAACGGGCTCGGTTTACACCAAACAAGTTATTTCTTTAATTTATCAGCCGGGCCAGCTATCCCTCCAATTACTGAAAATCTCTGCTGTTTGTGAAACCACTTTTCTAAGTGTACAAGGAACGGCGACCTAGGAAATAGATGCTGGGGAATTTTTGTGCACAGGACTACTTATCCAAGTAAACAAAAGCCAAAAACTTTCAGTCTTCAGTTATCTTGTTGTCGTGAACATGTTTTTGCTCTTTCTAAGGGGTGGAAAATAAAATTGAGGAACCACACGCCATTAAATCCTCACTCCTAAGTTGCCAAATATGGCTCAGTTAAGTTTGATTAGGAAGACCAAAGTAAAACTGAGAAAGAGGAGAAGAAAGGAAGCTTTTAGCTTAATTCATCAACTCTCAAGCTAATTCCAAGGACACTCATTTGTCTATTATGTGGAAATAGATGATTAGGGTTGTTCTCTAAGACAAATTTACTTTTCTACACACTCTAAATCTGTTTAGTCACTTTAAAGGTGTCAATTATTGGAACAGGCTAAGACTGTGAATTTCTTAGTAATAGCTTTAATAACATTTTGAAATGAAAAGCAGATACCTTGAAGTCAGCCTACTTTGAAAAGACATATGAGCAGCTCTGTTTTTAATTTGTGTAGCATTCTACATCTGGAATCCCTTATAATTAAAACTAAAAACTGAACTACTACTTCCACCTGTCAAATGATGAAAAGATGAATGCGCTAATAAGCCCAACATGATAGAGTTTACATTCTCATTCTCTACAGCGAGACAGAACTTTGGACAGGAGGCTAAAGGTCCTTGGTCATTACTAATAACACTCTCTCAGTATTAACCTGTATGTCCTGCTGCTGCAGCTACTGACAGGGTCTTTTTTACATTAAAGCCTAATTTTCGTTAAGTCTTTGTTTTAAAAGCAAATACAGATTTCAGAAAGAATATTTAAATAGGCTGAGATGTATGTTTCAACCCACATTTTGTTTTCATCCTTTTTGAAACCCTTCAAACGGCTTCCCATAATAACTGCATATAGTTATAAGGTCAGTATTTACAAATATTGACCAAGCACCTACAGTACGCAGTGCATTGTGCTCAGCATCGGGACACAGTGTTGTGCAAAATAAATCTAACTAGGTTACTTCCAGTTAGGAGAACTTGCAGTCATTTCTTCAGGATGACAAAAATCACATTTTGCCTGGAGTCTGATAAGAAAAGGAGTTTTCTGAAGCTTTTTCTGTCATTCCAAATAAAACAACAATGATCATTAAACTGCACTCTACCTGTCACTGGCCATGAGAAGGTTAATTATTTTTAAATGTACATCCTGAATGGTAACCCCCATTGAAGCTGTTTGGAACAACTCCCCCTGCCAGGCAGGGCTGTGTGGGCGGCCCCTGAGGCTCATTTTTCTCAGTGCAGTCTTGTTTCTCTGCCATGAAATCAAAATGGAAATATCGCATTTTGAAAAGAGCATTGATTCTCCTAGAAAAAGTCATGAAGAGTTTTGCCACCTGTTAAAGGGTCTTTCCATGGGATGGACACAGGGGCTGTCCTGGTTGTTCTATTGGGCATAGTGGCTGCCATTGGCGTCGGCAGGCAAGGCCTGGAGGCGGCCACAGTCACAATGCAAGTGTGCCCAGGAAGAGGATTCAGTCTTCTTTAACTCTTTTGGGCTACTGGGAACTCCATTAAATTAGTACTTTAGTGTCCCTTTCTATGTGGGGCTACTTTCCATTAGAGGAAAAGTATGATTTATCTGCCACACAATTGTCCTAAGGCACAGGTCATAAACAGGCCACCCAAGACCTCAATCCAGCCTGAAGACATGCTTCCATGGCCAGCACGTTGCTTTAGAAATCAGGAGATTCCTAGCATCATTATTCAAATTAGCTCAAAGGTGGAAGCAACCCAGGTGCCCATCAGTGGATGAATAAATAAAACAAAATATGGCAGCCTTAAAAAAGAAGGAAACTCTGGCACATGATACGACATGGCCGCACCTTGCAGAAAGTGAAATAAGCCAGTCACCAAAGGTCAAACAGTGTGACTCAAACCCATGACGCCCTAGAGTGGCCAGAGTCATGGGGACACAGAGTGGAATGGTTGTTGCCAGGGACAGCAAGGGGTTAGGGGATGGGGTATTTTTACTGAACAGGTACAGAGTTCAAATTTGAGAAAATGAAAGTAATTCTGAAGATGGTTTTACAATGATGTGACTGCACTTAATATCCCTAAACTGTACACTTTAAAGAGTTTAAATGGTAATTTGCATATTTTGTATTTGACCACCATAAAAGAAACCAAAAGATTTTACATTAAAATAGAGACTTCTAATTGATCTAGAAACAAAAAGAAGTCCAAGTAACTGTTAACATTGGCCAGAAAACCTGAATGATAATAAAAATTGAAGCTGAGGCCAGTCCGAGGTGGCTCACGCCTAATCCCAGCACTCTGGGAGGCCTAGGAGGGTGGATTGCTTGAGCTCAGGAGTTTGACACCAGCCTGAGCAAGAGTGAGACCCTGTCTATACTAAAAATTGAAAAACTAGTCGGGCATGGTTGCGGATCCCTGTAGTCCCAGCTACCAGGGAGACTGAGGCAAGAGAATTACTTTGAGCCCAAGAGTTTGAGGTTGCTGTGAGCTATGATGCCACAGCACTCTACCCAGGTGACAAAGTGAGACACTGTCTGGAAAAAAAAAAAAATTGAAGCTGAGTAGCCCTTGCATCCTTTAAAGTTACACGCAGCTCATCAGAGCCTGCTCCTCCCTCTAGGCTGCCCCCAACTACTTTGATGGCATGTGCTTCCCTGCCAGGCCCCTGCAGCCACCGTCTATTTTATGGGGGTTCTGAGGCTGCCCACTTTCACAGACTTGTCTAGATTCCAATTTTAACCTGCAACACACCAATTGGCCCACCCGATCCCAGACACAGACAAGGTGGGGTAAGAGGCACAACCCAGCATCCATGACAGAAACACAAGTGAGACGCCCCTCTCCTGCCAACGCAGCCCTTGACCACCCTGTCCGCTTGCCCACATAGGCCGAAGGACACCGCATAGCCCACGCTGGACGGTACTGAGCCCTGCTTCCTTACTCAGCCTCTCTGAACTCAGCCTGGTGTAGATGCAGACAAAAGAACCAGGAGCCTTTTTCAGGATCAGAAGTTTCTTATGGCCCATTTTTCTGATATTGGCTTCATATAAATTTATTACAGACTGTGTAGCTTGGAGTCGAGATGAAATGAATTGAAGAATTTTTACTGAAGTCTGGATTATCCCCAAACTATGAACTTTTGTTCTAAGCCTATGAATGTCAAAAGGTTTTTTCCTCTTAAATGCTACTGTCAAATGAGCATTTTATAACATATATCAAAACCCAATGGCTACAAACTTCAATCTGTACATTCCATACAAAGCAAAACCCGTCCTCGTGCTGATGCATAAATGATGTGTTGGTTTAATCTATTTTTCACAGGGGGTGTCTGAGAGCAGGAAAATTAAAAACAGGTAGAATGGACTACTATTACTGTCCCATGGTGTGCTTTTTTACATGAGGTCTGGATTAAGATAACATCTGGTCTATATTTCTTGAACTATTTCCCTTTTATCACAAGAAAAATCGGCAACCCATCTCACAACTGCTCTTAATTTAGATCTAAATATCAGTGATGAAACATTGTACAACATGCTGTTATCTATTAAAATGATTTCCCTGAAGGAACAGTTGATACTTTTATATATTCCAGCAAAGCTAATCATGCCAGGCCCCCTTAGTAGGACTTACCTTATAATCATATGTTCAAATATTCCACCTAAATCACCACTTCGGTGCCAAAGGAGTCTTATTCTGAGATTGATTTCACTCCAGAGTTAGATACAGTGCCCAGGTTTGAGAGCCACAGAACAGTTGAGAACTCTTTAGGAGTACAAAACTTGAGTTTGAAGCAAACAAGCCATTGTTTCTCCCCTGGTAATTATGCTCTGGGCTTTCCAGAGCCCCAAAGCGCGAGGCAGAGAGATATTTTCAGTGCATTGTAGAGTTCAAGTCCTACGCAAGGTAGTATGCCGATTTCACAAAATATTTCATTTCCATGGAATTATCTAACTCACTTCTACAGATAATAAATCAGGAAATTATTATTCCAAATGATTTTGCATATCGGTGATGGACATTCATTTTAAGCGACGTTAAGCCTCAGCATCAGAGAAGGCAAATCTATGCATGCACCAGTTATATGAGAAATATTTAATAGCTTTGTCCAACCTTACCTTTAATTTGGCCATATCATGTGTTCCTGTTTTTTTAAATCATGTAGAAACCAAAACATATAAAAAAAAATGTGGGGGTTTAAAAGAAGCAAATAGAAGAAGTAATTCTTGGACAATAGTAAAAATACAAAAGTTTTAACTGCAGAAAATGAAAGTAGGAATGTATTACACATAAAATATGGAAAGACTGGAAACAATGAAAATGCTTATTAATACGGACTGGTTAAATAAATTGCATACATAGTATGGAGTATCTTACAGTCACTAAATAAAGCTGAGGAATATTTGTAGAGACTAAGAAAGGATCTTCATGAAATATTAAAACACAACATGAATAGCTAAGCATCATTTTTAGTTGTCATTAAAAGAAACAAAAAAGCCTGTATGTAGCCCAATTGTATGTATCCTCCTATTACCCTGAGATCAAAAAAAAAAAAAATGTATATGGAGAAAAGGTCAGGAAGGACTCACATCAAAGTCTCTGAGTAGTGAGAAAAGAGGAGAACATTTTACTGTAGAAACCACTTTTTACTGTTAACACATAAATATTACTTTCTAAATTACAAAAAAATTGGTAAACATGTCTTGAAGAAGAAAAGCAAATAGAACGGAGATCGATCATTAATTCCCTTTCGGAAGTAAATCCTAAGAAGGTAAAGGGCTGGTGGGGCAGCAGGTGCCCACAGAGCAGAGCAGGAGGAATGGGGCTGACAGACTTCCTGTCATCTTGTATTTTTTGGAGGGAATTCTGAGAATAAAAAGCCTTTGGAAGTTATCAGCGGCCAGGCTGGAGCCATTCATTTTTCACCTGCCTGTGTTTGCCGTCTGGCAGCCAGTCAAGGGTGCTATTAGCAGAATTAAGATCCAGAAGAAAAGATTATCCCATAGAAGGCACGATAAGGGGCTGGAAAGTGTGGCTGGTTATCAATATCACAATACCAAACAGGTCAGAAAGGATGCTGTATACGTTTCACTCGGAGCAGGCAATCTCTGCAAAAATAATGGAGTCCCTGTTCTCGCCAACACTTCAGTTCGGCAACATAGTGCTGTGCGTTTAAGATAACACAGCAGCTTTCCCAGGAGTCCCACAGCTGCATCAGACTGCAGAGTGGGTAATAAAATGGGGCAACAACATCCTTTTATTCCCCTTATTCAGTTAACCCTGGGTAATGAAAAAACCTTGTGCCCTCCCCCGGGCCATTTGTAAGATTTTGAATGGTATACTTTCACTCACTTTCCTTTCCGCTGAGGAAAGGCCTACATGAAATTCCAAGAGGAGTAATTGTATTATTACTTAAGTATGTAATTGTGAAGAGATTTTTAAAAAATCACCAGTAGTGGTGTGGAATCAGAGCAACAATTTTTGTCTAGGGAGATTTCGCCACTCTGGAACTAGAACATGTGTTTTCAAACAATGAGTTGGAATGGTGAAGGTTTTGAGTTCATGTCAGCACTGCAATTTACAAGAGTTCACATACAGCGTGAACTTACATAGCATTTCACCATGTTGTCTATGAATCATTCAATTTTAAGCTCTGCAGCATATGGACAATTGCAAAATGCATAGAAGTAAGAAAATACATTTGGTATTTCCATTTTATATGCCTCATATTGGAAATAAATGCTTTTGTTCTCCCAACTATTTTTCATCTAAATGATAAGAGCTCTTTCATTTTTTGCTCTTTTCTCTTCTTTTTCTTTTTAGAAAATATAAGGAAAAAGATATTAACTTGTTCTGCTAAATAATTTTTCAACATACAGACATTTATATTATATGGACAGTTATGTAGCAATCAACTAGTGGGTTATTTACTTTGAATTGTCATCCCAATAAGAGTGGTGGGCTTATCGTGGTTCATTCATCTAACACTTGATCAATAAAACACATTTCCAAAATAGCTCCAGTTAAGGAAGTCTCTGACCAGTGACAGAACAGAAAGAGTCAAGACCCCATCATTGCATGACCAAGCACACATTTAACAACCCAGAGTTATCAATTTATCAACGAAAAAACAAAGCCAATAGACATTCAAATAAAAGTAGGCTTTAGTATATTTCCTTAGAGCAGTGGTTGTCAACCTTCCTAATGTCGCAACCCTTTAATACAGTCCCTGTGGTTTGCGACCCACAGGTTGAGAACCGCTGCCTTAGAGCCACAAAATTGAGTCTGTTAGTCTGCAGCATTCCATGAAAATGCTCCCATTTCAGCAGACTTTCAAAAGCCTGTCAATATCATATCATTAAGATGAATGAGGCCGTGCTGCGTCCGTAAAAGGTAAACACCTTCCAATGCTTTTATATTTTCTATTTTATGGCCTACATCCTAAAATAAGGACAATACAAGAAAAGGAAAAAACTTCAGTAATAAAACATTAAGACCTTGTTTTAGACAGTTTTTAATTATGTAAACAATTAATGAAAACATTTTTACTATTTTTACTATTTTTACTACAATTCAAAAATATACAAAATAAAATCAAAAACCACCTTGACACAGCACAAACATAAGCATCGCTCTTCCCTCCTCAGTGGGAACAACAGGGATTTGGAGAGCGCTCTGTAGACCTTTCTCCTGAGTCTACAGAGGTATGTGGGAACATACCCTCAGAGCGGAGGAGGGGTTTGGTGTCATTTCACTGTTTGTTCAATAGTAAACAAGACCACACCAAACGTGTTGTTCCGCAAGTTGCTCCCCTTCATTTAACGCCTGGTCTTATGGTTCCAGGGCAAATAGACCAGAAGTCACAGACTAGTAGCCAATAGTTCACGACCCTTTCAAATTTTTTGAATTTGTTTTCAACATATAAGAGCCCATATTTCCTTTTTATTTTCTCTCTTAAATGAAAAGATCCAGCCATATTGTACCCAATTGTCGCATGGAACCACCCAGAAACAGGATCTGTGCATTGCGGGGCCCTTTTGGAGGAACCCACACTCTCCAGGGGTATCTCGAACTCCCACAGCCCCCACCCCACCCCAGCCTGGCCCTCCGGACGTCTGAGTTCTTTACTCCTGATTCAATAGATTTACATCATTTTTTTTAAACACATGGAGTGTTGCACTAGGAAAAGAAATGTTTTTTCCTTGGGGCCACCATGTTTTATTAGGTCAAGTACCTGCCACGTGAGTTTTATTTAACTCACACTAGTTTTAAGCCAGGGGCCTTGTAAAGCATATATAACTCACAGATCTCTTGACCTATTTTGATCTAATAAAACACCATGGCCCCCAGGAAAAAAAATATTTTTTCTAGTGTGGCAGTCAATGTGCAAGAGACATGTGAGTTATATGGGCTTCACAAGGCCCCAGACTCAAAACTAGCATAAGTTAAATACAGCTCCCATGGCAGTTAATGTATTAAAGTCTGCAAAATATCTCCTAATCCAGATGCACCATAATTTCTGTAGCCACTCCCCTCTTCATAACATATGTTTTAATGTTGAAGCTTCATGTTGTGTCTGGTGGTATAGAACAAAAGCCTATATTTAGAAATACATATATTCAGAAACTCTCCCTTTTTTTATTTGCCAGTTTCTTTTCGTTGGGAACAGCCTATACCCGTAAGATAATGTCTTACAAAACTGTATAAAAATACAAAGGATCGTTCTATATTTTTGCCTTTGAAAAGTGATATTGTAATTGAGAGACCAGAGGCCAGGGGATGGGAAGTGGGGGAAGGGACAGTTTTAGAAGATAAAGAAAATTCAATTAGAAGCCAATTGAGATGGATTCAATATGTGATTTAGTTAAACTAGGATTTTTCTCTTTAAAAAAAAAAAAAAAAAAGCATATCTCTGGCCTAAAAGTAGCCAAGACCTGCTAACTAATGAAGGCGTTTCTCTCGTGCCTCTTATCAGCTCTATCTGTGCCCATTCTCCTATTTCCTTCTTCCACAGCCCTTGCTCAGAAAAAACCTCTCCGAGCATAAAGTTCCCCTGATGGGGGTCTGCGGCTATGAAAATGGGACGGCAATCTGAGCGGTTAATGATCGTCCCCCATCTGACTAAAGCTGAACAACCTCAAACAAGAAGAACAAAATCAAAATTACAGTAACTATAGTATAAACCTGAGCCAAAAATCAAAGCACATGCAAATATGCAAGAAACTAGACATCTTTCTAAATAGCCCATCAGCCAAAATCAGAAACACACGTGGAGTGACGCAGGTGCTGTCCTCAGAGGGACAGGATTTTTGCTTGTGTGATTTGATGTGAGGTAAGAGCTCTCCTGCTCAAAGTGAAAAATAAACACTGAGGTAGAACCTCGCTGCCTCCCATGGTTTTTTTCTTCCTATTTAAATTATTAGAAAATTCCCATCTTGTAAGTTTTTCTATTGGGCTACAGAAAATACTAAAGAAGCAGAAATTTTACATGTAGTTACTTTTCATGAGGAGCATGTATATATATATATATATGGTACATATTTGTTACTTATTAAAAAACCAAAGTTTATCTGTCTTTCTAACCACAATTAAACTTTAATGATTCTTACCTGTAGGTTTGATACTTTGAAATATATATATACATATATATACATATACTGAATAAAGAAGATATAAAGAATAATCTTAGATTATTTTCAATAGAAAATATTATAATAAAAAATATAAAATTATATTATTATAATTTTCTTTTTATTTTTTTTTTTGAGACAGAGCCTCAAGCTGTCACCCTGGATAGAGTGCTGTGGCATCACAGCTCACAGCAACCTCCAATTCCTGGGCTCAAGCGAGTCTCTCGCCTCCACCTCCCAAGTAGCTGGGACTACAGGTGCCCGCCACAACACCTGGCCATTTTTTTTTTTTTTTCGGTTTCAGCCGTCATTGTTTGGTGGGCCCGGGCTGGATTCGAACCCGCCAGCTCAGGTGAACATGGCTGGCGCCTTAGCCTGTTGAGCCACAGGCGCCGAGCCATATTATTATAATTTTCATCTGAAAAGCTTGGGAATTCAGCAAATATTGTTGGAACATGCTAATTCCAACTAAAGTTTCTCATCTATTGTGAGATAAATGTTCCATGAATTTTTAGTCACTTTATTGCTTACTTGAGCTATTAAAAGATATTTCCCAGGTAAACTAAAATAAAACTTTAGGTTTTACACAAAAAGCATCTTTTACTCCTCACAGCAATGAGCACATCCCAGCTGCTGTTAGATCACTCAGACTCTTCAGCTGACTTCAAAGGCACACTGTGCAGGGCTGCTCTGGGGAGCGTAGAGCACAACAGTCTCTTTAACAGAATAACAGACATGCCTGCAATCCCTTCAGAAGTCCCTTACCTATCTTTTGAGGTTACAGATAAACTGAGAGTCATCACAGAATCTTATCTTTATCCAAGTTCTCGATATCTGCCCCTTCCTCATTATCATCAACCACATCTTTTTTTTTATTATTGAATCATAACTGTGTACATTAGTTCAATCATGGAGTACAGTGTGTGGGCTTCATATACAATCTCAGATAATTTCATCCGTCTATTCGACTTAACATTCGTGAGATTTTCTCATTTACTGTCTGAGAACATTTATGTTCTGCATTTAGTAGTTTTCTCCTGACCCTTCAAAGATGGACCTCAAGTGTGATCTCACCCTTTATCCTCTCTCCCCCCACCCTCTCCCTCTCCTTCCCTCCCTCTCCCCTTTCCCCGTCTTCTTGTGCAATAACTGGGTTGTAACCTTCACATGAAAGAAATAAATTTGCTTCATATTAGGGCTGTATACATTGGATAGCTTTTCTTCCATTCTTGAGATACTTTGCTAAGGAGAACGTGTTCCAGCTCCATCCATGTAAATCCGAAAGAGGTAAAGTCACCATCTTTCTTTAAGGCTGCATAATATTCCATGGTATACAAGTACCACAATTTATTGATCCATTCATGGATCGATGGGCACTTGGGCTTCTTCCATGACTTAGCAATTATTCATCAACCATATCTTAAT
>CAUYRH010068777.1:0-11404 GCA_963574655.1 Perodicticus potto
TTTTTGATCATCTGCAAGTATATACCTAGTAGAGGAATTGCAGGATGGAACAGTAGGTCTAGTTTTAGTTCCTTGAGTGTTCTCCAAACTTCTTTCCAAAAAGGTCATATTAGCTTGCATTCCCACCAGCAGTTTAGAAGCGTTCCCTTCCCCCCGCATCCTCGCCAACATTTTTTTTTTATCATTGTCCCTCAGTTTGGGTTGGCCTGACATTTCCTCAATTGGGGGATAGTTATATGTTTCTGGCTCGAATTCTATATAAATGATATTATACCTTGTTTGTACAGTATACCAGGGGACACACAATGTCAATTTGTCCCAATACTGGGGATGTTAACTGTTGGTTGCTTCCTTAACATGGTGTCCATTTTCTCCTTAATCATTAATAATAATCAGTGAAGAAGCACTTTGAAACAGTGTGAATATCCTCCCTCACCAACCTTTCACCCAGTATTTTAACATCTGTTATATAATTTTTGTCTAAATCAATCATCTGAATCAATGGCTAGAAAATGGTGGTTTCTAACTATCATTCCTTTTATATTTACCAGCTGGCATTCTGTTCTTAGGGAGAGCGTTCCCATTTTATTTGTTTGTTTATAATTAAGGTGAATGATGGGTTCATGATTTATTCAATTCCTGACATTATTCATTTTGACTCATCTTTTAAAACAGGCCACTTATGAATATTCCTTACTTCATTAAAAAAAGAAATTACCTTAATACCCTTCTTACTTGTTTGGAAAGAGGAAAAGCATATTCTGAGGGTAGGCTCAGCAAACTGTGTAGATTTTCCTCTGGTCTTCCATTTTTTCATTCTTAACGGGTCCTTAACATGTAACAATTAAATTCCAAGGGCTTGTGAGACTTCGTCTAACTGGACCCTAATGGTGCGTCCTAGCCAAAATATTTGCATTCTTGATTGGCAGTGAGTACAAGTTAATTTGATGCTTTGGCTGAAAACTTCTTTACAAATGGCAAAATATAGTACTTTGAAGGTGATCTCTTGCCCAAATGTTTGGTCACATAGATCAACCTATTCTATTCAGGGGCTATTTTAATTTTTATTATTATGATTCGGGAGGTATGATCTGCCTTTTCCAAAAGGACTTTTGCGAGATCAAAACTGTTTTCCTTACATTCTAGTTTATACCTTCCCAAAACATTTTCTAGATTTATGTGAATAGAAATTTGGTTTCTTAATGTGTTACCAAAAAAAAAAAAAAAAAAACAGCTATAACTGCTTATAAATTGCGCTGATGTATTGTAGAATTGAGTTGAATATCTTTGTAGGCTGAGCATAATTATCCTCCTGCCAGGAACAAATAAGTTATACTGCTCCAGAGAAATAAATATGCATATGAATTTATGTGGTTGGATAAATCCTTATAAATTTAGCTCTTTATAACACAATGAGAGAAGAAGAAATGTACGTGGTGAGGCTAATGAATAAACTGGGATCATTACAGTGTCTATCATGCATTTCCCCACGAACTTGCATTTTACTACATATAAATCAGGGCACAACATTTCAAAGGACTTTGTATAGCAAATGAACCAATTTGGGGATGAACTATATAAGAATAAACCACCTAAAATCCACAGTTACACTGTAGACCAGGTTTTATTATATATGTATACACACGGAGAGATCGAATAAAGATACAAAATGTAAACTCCAAATGAAGAGTTCGAAAGTACATATGAGCTTTAATTTACATTGTTAAAATCTTTGCCTCTTCAAGGATTTCTAGCAGAAAATGTTTGCGAACAACAACACCAGATACAGGCCAATAAAGTATAGGATCCCATACTACACCAGGTAATTGCAGCAAGATTAGTGTAAACCAAATGCATTTATTACATGCAGTGTAATCCAATATACCAAGAGATGGCATGCGCTTTATTTTAATTAGCTGTTTCTTTTAAAGGGGTTGCTTGCTCCAACTGTCTAGATAAGAAAAAATTGTAGTCATTGCTCAAAATGCTTGTAGCAAATCTAGTTTTAAATTGAAACAATTTATTCCAAAAGCAGTCTACTACCGCAGCAATAATCAATATGTTTTCCTGTAGCCATACTGGAGCTTTCCAAGGACTATTGTTAATTGCCTATAACTAAATGACTGTTTGTGCCCTTAAATGCAACTCTTTGGCACTCGTTCATTTGTTGTGTTTAACCAAATGCCAGTTTTCCTTAGGTTTTGACTAGCAATTTTGCTTTCCCGTTTTCAATATTCTGTCTCAGTCCCTTAAAGAGGGCAGAGTCTATCATTTTAACAAAATAACACAAAGGCTAAACAGATTTTAAAAGGTCTGCACTTTCTCTTTCCATCCTCAGATGTTGAAGTATGCTGAAATGGAATCATTTCTATTTTTTAAATGCTGCCACTCCAGGCAACTTGAACTAGAGCTGAAAAGCAGATCCCATTTCAAAGGGAAAATGACATTTGCCGGGGCAACACCATTCACATTGTAATGTAAAGATAAAATACAGCACAGTGGGTTCAAATAATTTCTTTTAACTGTGACAGAATTTAACCCCTAGTAATTTTGTCCTAACCCAATGGATAAGCCATAATAGGTAGTGCTCAAATTAATGAATAAGTCCAGCTTGGAGCAAAAGAACACGGAGACTAAATCTAATACACCGGTTTTTGCGAGAGAGTTTATACATGCTAGATAAACCAATGTGACTGACTTAAATCAAATGGAAACAATTTTAGCCTGCACACATTTATAACATGTAGGCATATATATTATACTCTTGTGGAAAAAGAATGTAGTAACTGTGGATCAAGCCCTCGTGTGTGAACTGTGGGAAAAAAACATTTCGTTCCTGACCTCCTTGTAAGGAAGCTACTAGAGTGCCATGCTTCTTCATGTAATACTACATAAATAACTGGGGGGAAATCGGAGATGCTCTAGGATCTCAGGATAAATTAGCTCCTCGTAAGTGCTGTTTCTTTGGATCACATTTTGGTATTTTGATTTTATTTAATGACTATCTATGGCTCAGAAGAATGATTCTCCCTTATTGCTCATTCTCCAGGCATAGATAACATTTCATATATTTGTACCTTAAAGGAATTATTTAGTGACATTAGACCGTTTCTGTAATTGCTCAGCTACCCTGGTCTCATTTTCTTACTACATTTCAGATAGCACTATTGATTGGCTAAGTAAATAGAGTACTTTTTGAATGGCTCCAGACATCTAGTAATGGGAGTAACTCACATTTGGGCAATTCTCTAAAAATAAGAAAGACTTACTCTCCTGCATTTTTTGGTCTAATTTATACCTATTCAGTTTCTAAAATTAAAGTAAAGTATATAGAGACCATCTGAAGAAAATGAGAGTTCTGTTTATTGGATTGAGAGGATTATGTTTCTGGCCAAGTTTTTGAGTACTTCCAAAGGTATTTGGCTAGGGATGGGAACATGAGGCAGGCTACATGCCTAGGCACAGTGCTGCACCTCCAGATGCAAAAGATGTGCTTGGGGCACCACAGAAGAATCATTTCCTGCCTGGGCAGTTATCTATAGCAGAGCAGCTGTCCTGACTCCCAGTTTTCTATAGAGTTTCTCCCCACATGGCCTTTCATTAAAATGTACACTGGCTTTTCCTAAATCAAAATTTTGGAGAATGGAAGTGTGATTAAAATAAGATAAAATGCATACATCTGAAGTGGGCAACTCAGTGAGTCTTGCCAACTGCATACACATGTTTATTTACACCAAAACCAAGATGCAGAATATTTCCTTTACTCTGGCAAGTTTCCTCTTGCCCCTTTCCAATAAATTTTCTCTTCGTCCATCTCTAAGGCATCTATTTTCTGATTTATGTCACTGCAGATTATTTTGGTCCTTTCTTAAACTTAATTTGAATAAAATTTTACAGCAGGTATTATTTCGTGTCTGGCTTCCTTCACCCAACATAATTTTATGAGATTCATGAATGTTGTGTGTATCTATAGTTTATTCTTCTATGGCTAAGTGTATTCTATTATACGGACATACAATAGTCTGTTCATCATCTCCGGTTAATGGACATTTGGATTGTTTCCAGTTGTGAATACTATGAATAAAAGTACTCTGAACGTTTTTCTACAAGTCTTTTTGCAGATCTCTGCTCATACATATCTTGAGGAAAATACTTAGGAGCAGAATTGCTATCCAGAGGGTAGATTTATACTTAGCCTTTATAGAAGCTACTCCAAATTTTCCAGCATACTAGTACCATTGTGTGTTGTCACTAGCAATGCTTGAGAATAGAAGTTAAGTGTTCTTGATGTTTTTCCATTTCTTATGCAAGAAATTCTTAAATGGTGAATTCCAAGTGTTTAATATGCTAAGTTAGAAAAGAGAATGAACTTAAAAGAAGCCATAATCGAAATTCTTACATCTGCCATAATATTTAGTGTATCTTAAATCAATTTTTTTCTGGTATACAAATCACCCTCTCAACAGAATTTACAGTTTTAGACAGGCTTCTGTGTGTGGTGAAGTTTAACTCAGATCCTGAGAAAACAAGCCCCAATGCAATTCCCAGTATTATCCATTCACTTATCCTTTCTAGTCACATAATAGGGGGAAACAATATACTGAAGGGTATCTTATATTTCATTCCTGATACTTCTGTAGTATTATATTGTGTGGGTCCTCACGAGGTTCAACAGATAAAGCTGCTGGATATATTTTTCAGTTTTTCACACTTTATGCTAATTTAGAGTCTAAAACGTTTCGCATCTCACTTTATTTTTCCCTTTTTAAATTCATAAAGTTCAATTGCTTTTAATAAGATTTCCTTTTATCTTCTGTTAAATTTTAATAAGTACAGAAAAATATGCTTGATTATACGGTATTTATATGTGTTTTTTATTAAGCTGTTGAATTAGAAATAAAAGAAATTATTTGCAGTTTTTTTAATTACGGGAAAAATGACATCACATCCAAATACACACACACACACACACACACACACACACACACACTCACACACACTCACACACAGTGTTCTTGTCAGAAAGTGCTGTCCATGCTTTTTACATTATTTATCCCTGAAATTGCACTGCTCCCATCCTATTACCCCATTTGTGATAACTCAAGATTGACCTTAATAACTGTGAATGCTTGTTTCTGCAAAACCAGAGGTTATTGTAAAGTTGTCAGTGTAAGTTTACATTAATTATACTTTGAAATTAGATAATCTGTTGGTGAATTCTAAATTATGGAATCAATAGCACCACTAGTTTACAGCTTTAAATACTGAATAATTGTATTTAATGGTAATTGAAGAAACTAGTAATTTTCGGGGTGGTTGTCAACAGCAAAGAACAGTGGTTACCTGTCAGTAACAACATTTGGACTGTGGTGATCAAGGACAACACTTAGTTAACGTGACTTTCAACATCCGTGTGTGGTGGCTTACTATTTTAAATACCAGTATCTTTATTTTTGATCCAAGGTTCATGAGCCCTAAAGGAGATAAAGAGAAGCAAATAATTTATCCTTCATTGGCCTGATAATTTTGGATGTAATATAGACATTCAGTAGGAAAGGAGCTCTTGTATACAATGAGTATCAAGAAAATTCCTCTTTTGATAGAACATAGTAGCATACCTAGTAAAAGGAAAGGAAAGAAAAGGGGAAAAATGATGTCATTTCAAAAAATACAACCGACATATTCTATTGTGACATCCACTACAAAGGCGTACTTCTTAAGCCCGAATAAACGTTCAGCCTATGAGATCATGGTAGACTACTTTGGCAACACTCTATTCACAAAGATCTGGAACAGGAGTCATTGCTGCTGGCAGGAGTCAGCAGACAGCATTAATTAGGCTTCCCCAAACTCTATGCCACAGTCCACAGTGCACCCGGGGAACCATGCTGTTTGACCCCTCATCTCCCTTTGATTCCTAACCTCCAGGTGACAGCTCAGGTGAGAGCGATCAAGATTCACATTGGGTAAAGGCAAAAGCCACCCTAGCTTAAAAGCTTCGTATCCACAGGAACCAATATTTCTTTGTCAACCTTATATGCATGCATAGCTTGCAGGATCTCCACAAGGGATTTGCTTATATTTGAGAGTTATTATACTCAGACAAACCTAATATTATAGTTTCTGATCAGTCCAAATGCAATCTACCAAGGAACGTTCCTTTTTACCATAAGCAATGTTGCTTAGCAACATAGTTACCACATACTACCTTATCTGGTTACCAAGGAAACAAAAGCTAGAAAGTTATGGAAAGGTCAAATTGTCATGCAAAAAGGGAAAGGGTTGTCTTAACCCATTAGCCACATCTGATCTTATCCAGAAAAATGTGAAATTAAGTTGAATTTATGATTTTAGATGTGAATATTATATAATGTCCTGCTGTGATTTCTTTATTTCTAGAACTAATGTACACAGTGGAACTTGCTGGAGGGCTTGGCGCTATCCTCTTGCTGCTTGTTTGTTTGGTGACCATCTACAAGTGTTACAAGATCGAAATCATGCTCTTCTACAGGAATCATTTTGGAGCTGAAGAGCTGGATGGAGGTAAGATGGGTTCTTTTATTGTCCTTTCTGAATATTCTTATGTGTTTCCTGCCTTTGTTTTATTTAAGGGAAAGAAAAGTTTCCTGCATAATTACTGGCAACATCTCTTCCACATTTAGTCTGTAATTTTAATCTTTCCACATTTAGTTTGTAAATTCATCTTTTATACAGAAATATAGGTATGGTGCTTTGGAGCCAATACTGTAGGTACTTTCCCCTGAGAATTGTATAGTAACATCTACCCTTTTTAGAATTGTATTCCAGTGGCACTTACAAATTACAGGCACTGATTGCAGTGCCATCAGAGTGTTCATTTTCTCCCACCGTGTAATCAGTACTGAAAGGCCAGCTTTACTTTTCTATAGGTAAGGAGTGTCTTTTTTTAATTGTGTTCGCTGGCCCAATAGTTTGAAGTTTGTCTCAATTTGTTCCTATTTAGACTGATCAGTTATAATAAACTGTACTGAGTATTTTAGAATGCACCCCAACAGTCTGTTCAATCTGATTTATTGAGCTATATTTAGATAGCCTAATTTTTATTCCAAGTGTTGACCAACAGATAGGAAAGTGCACAAACACATTGTTTTATAAGAATACATCTAATGCTTTTACTCAAATCGCACAAGTAAATTTTTTTGCGGAAATTATAATTATTTGCTTCTGGTCAGCCATGAATATACGTACAACCTAAGAGTAATCGAGGTCCTTAAAATTAAGTTCCCTGAACCTTCCGTTAAAGGACTTAAGTGTTTTTTTTTCCCCTTTTTGATGATTCAAAAAAGTATAAGATAAAATTGTAGTATAGGAAGCGTATACAAACTGACAATGAATAGTACAGATGATAAAGCTTTCTTGGTCATATTTACAATCTCTTTTTTTTACTGACTGCTAGTTTTGCATCAAATGGCACAAAGGAAAATAAAGCAACTGCCCCTGTTGCCATGTTTCCAGGTCCACTGGAATAAACCCACAGGCTGAGCTGTAGGTTCTCAGATTTGCCCTTCTCTCCTCCCCATGAGGGTGAAGTCTCAGCTGCAGCAAACCTAAGTTTTTTTTTTTTCCTTTTGTTAGCTTTTTAAGTGCAGATTTACCCAATTTATTCTTTGTTTCTTTCTTACCTATGGACACAAATTACTATTTTTCTTTGCTACCGCTTTAAAAAATAGATTTAAATGACTGTCATTGTCAGAGCTATTATTGGATGAATATCAAGCAAGCCGAGTGCTAAGCATTCTTAAAGTCATCTTGCTAAGACTCACAAAAATCCTGAGGTCAATATTCTAATCTCAATTTTACTGATAAGGCAGCTGAGGCTCCCAGAGGTTAAATAACTTACTCAAGAAGATAACACAAGTATTACTGTTAATGGCCAAAATGGGATTTGAAAATAAGTCTACTTCCAGAGACTTTATTTTATTGGACACTGCGTCTCTATAATTTTTTACCTTTTAAAAATTAGTACCTTCCATATAATCTAAAGATCTGCTGCTTTTGTACAATTAGCACAGTAGAAGATATTTGAAAAGGCATATTACCTGAATAAGTCTCACTTTAGCTATTAACCCTACTTTGAATGTTTATTTTGTGTTCTGAATGATATGAATGATTTTATCCAAACCTCTGATTCCCAATGGAGTTTTTATCTGTTATTTTCTGAATGCAGAAAATGGTGGAATGTAATGAAAAATACGTGAATCATATGCAGTTGAACTTTTAATAAACTGAAGTTTCTTTGGGGGAGTCCTGCTAATTGTAAACACTTTGGGGAGTTACTTGAGTAACTTGACAGAATTTCACTGTTATTCTGAAGCTGCTGGGCCCACAGGTTGTTTTTTTTTTTAAGTGTCTTTAAGTAAGAAAATAAAGTAAACAAACACAGATAGTATTCTAGCCGACTAGAAGTTTCTCCCAGAAAGCTAATTTAGTTAATAAATGCTTGAAGAATTGTTAGAACCCTGCCTCTAAGGCCACCTTGAGCACAATTGAGGATCTAACTACTTGGGGCTTTCCTTGAGATGCCATTGTGAATGCATTAGGCCCAAAGAAAACTAAGATAAAATTCCTTATCATCTAGGTGATACTAATGCCCAAGGTATTCCTCTAGCAGCGGTTCTCAACCTGTGGGTCACGACCCCTTTGGGGGTCTCCTGCATATTTACATTACAATTCATAGCAGTAGCAAAATTACAGTTATGAAGTAGCAACGAAAAGAATTTTGTGGTTGGGGGTCACCACAACATGAGGAACTTTATTAAAGGGTCACGGCATTAGGAAGGTTGAGAACCATTGCTCTAAAGAGAGGAATAAAGTACACGCTGCCAAGGCAGGGATTGTTTAAATGATTTTATGGGAAGGAATTCTTACTGGAAGTGCCATGGTTTGTTTGACCTTCATATAGTAAAGCACATCTGTTCCTGCTGGAATGATGATCAGGGGCTTGCCCTTAACTCCTATCTCCTGCTGCCTCGCACCCGATCCCATGAACTTTCAGAAACACTGTTTCATCAGATCCATACTATAACAATACTATTAATAACAACAACAATAATAATTAATGAATAATGCAACAAGTTGAAAACCCATATCTTTTTTTTTTCTTTTTTGAGACAGAGCCTCCACCTGTCACCCTAGGTAGAGTGCTGTGGCATCACAGCTCACAGCAACCTCCAATTCCTGGACTCAAGCAAGTCTCTTGCCTCCGCCTCCCAAGTAGCTGGGACTACAGGCGCCCACCACAACGCCCGGCCATTTTTTGGTTGCAGCCGTCATTGTTGTTTGGCAGGCCCAGGCTGGATTCAATCCTGCCAGCTCAGGTGTACAAGGCTGGCGCCTTAGCCCATTGAGCCACAGGTGCCGAGCCATCATCCTACAGGTTTTTGCTTCACTTTTTCAACGTTGCTCTTACAGCAGGAAAGGTTTTTTTTTTTTTTTTTTGGCCAGGACTGGGTTTGAACCCGCCACCTCTGGCATATGGGACCGGCGCCCTACTCCTTTGAGCCACAGGCACCGCCCAGCAGGAAAGGTTTGAGCTGTAATGTCACAGCATTCTACCAGGGATGATAAAGTGAGACTGTTGCACTCAGGATGTGAGGAGCCTGGGATCTCTGCAGGGAAGGAGATAAGGAGATAGAGAGATAGACAGAGAGACAGAGAGAAACAGGAAGAGATAAGGATAGAGACAGAGAGAGACACAGAGACAAAGAGATACAGAAAAAAAGAGAGAAGCCTGGATGGGGTGGCTCACGCATGTAATCCTAGCACTCTGGAAGACCGAGGCAGGTGGATTGCTTGAGCCCAGGAGTTGGAGGTTGCTGTCAGCTAAGATTGATGCCACTGCACTCTAACCTGGGCGATAGTGCAAGACTGTCTAGACTGTCTCAAAAAAAAAATACACACACACACACACACTCACACAGTGGAGATAAGTTACATGTCATCAAGATAAAAACCTTTCCTGCTATAAGAGCATTATTTACAAAGTGAAGCAATAACCTGTAGGATGGGAGAAAATACTTACAAACCATGTATCTGATAATGAACTTGTATCTAGAATATATAAACAACTTTTACAACTCAATAATAAAAAGGTGAATAACTATAGAAACACAGGCAGAGGTTTGGAAGACATATCTCCATAGAAAACATACAAATGGGCTGGGCACAGTGGCTCATGCTTATAGTCCTAGTACTCTGGGAGGCTGAGGCAGATGGCTTGCTTAAGCTTAGGAGTTCAAGACAAGCTGAGCAAGAATTAAATCCCATCTCTCAAAATAGCTGGGCATCGTGGCAGGTACCTGTAGTCCCAGGTACTTGGGAGGCTGAAGCAATAGGATTGCTTGAGTCTAAGTGTTTGAGGTTGCTGTGAGCAATGATGCCATGAGGTTGCTGTGAGCAATGATGCTATAGCACTCAACCTGGACAAGAAAGTGACACTCTGCCTCAAAAAAAAAAAAAAAAAAAAAAAGGCGGCACCTGTGGCTCAACAGAGTAGGGCGCCAGCCCCATACGCCGGAGGTGGTAGGTTCATACCCAGTCCCGGCCAAAAAATGCAAAAAAAAAAAAAAAAACCAGAGTAGAAAAACTAGCTGGGCATTGTGGTGGGCACCTGTAGTCCTAGCTACTGGGGAGGCTGAGGCAGAAGGATTGCTTGAGGCCAATAGTCTGTCTCAAAAAAGAAAAAGTGTGGCTCGTTGCCTGTAGCTCAAACGGCTAAGGCACCAGCCATATATACCAGAGCTGGTGGGTTGGAATCCAGCCTGGTCCTGCCAAACAACAGTGACAACTACAACCAAAAAATAGCCAGGTGCTGTGGTGGGCACCTGTAGTCCCAGCTACCTGGGAGGCTGAGGCAAGAGAATCGCTTAAGCCTGGGAGCTGGAGGTTGCTGTGAGTTGTGATGCCACGGCACTGTACCCAGGGTGACAGCTTGAGGCTCTATCTCAAAAAAAAAAAAGTGATATAAGCATACAATTAAATAAATTATACTTAAAACAAAAGTCATGGCTCGGCGCCTGTGGCTAAATGGGCTAAGGTGCCAGCCACGTACACCTGAGCTGGCAGGTTCAAATCCAGCCCAGGCCCGCCAAACAACAATGACGGCTGCAAACAAAAAATGGCCGGGCGTTGTGGCGGGCGCCTGTAGTCCCAGCTACTTGGGAGGCGGAGGCAGGAGACTCGCTTGAGCCCGGGAATTGGAGGTTGCTGTGAGCTGTGACGCCAAAGCACTCTATCCAGGGTGACAGCTTGAGGCTCTGTCTCAAAAAAAAAAAAAAAAAAAAAGTCATATAGGGCGGCGCCTATGGCTCAAAGGAGTAAGGCGCTGGCCCCATATGCCAGAGGTGGCAGGTTCAAACCCAGTCCT
>CAUYRH010068779.1:0-10293 GCA_963574655.1 Perodicticus potto
TAGATATTGTTCACTGAATTTGACAGCTATATAATAATCTTTATGCATTTTGAAAATGTTTGGGTGGCACCTGTGCTCAGTGGGTAGGGCGTCTGCCCCATATACCGAGGACGGCAGATTCAAAACCGGCCTTGGGCAAACAGCAACAAAAAATGGCCAGGTGTTGTGGTGGGCACCACCTGTAGTCCCAGCTACTCAGGAGGCTGAGGCAAGAGAATTGCCTAAGCCCCAGAGTTAGAGGTTGCTGTGAGCTGTGAGTCAAGGCCACTCTACCTAGGGTGATAAAGTGAGACTCTATCTCTGAAAAAAAAAATTTTTGTTTGTTCAGTGTGTTGCTTTTTATGATGAGAAGCTAGGAATTAATTGTAGCATTCTTCCCCTATAGGGGATGGTCATTTTTCTTTTGCTGCTTTCAAGATTTTCTCATTATTTTTAGCTTTTGGTTTGAATATGATACATCTAGATGTGGATTTCTTTGTCTTTTTTTGGGGGGGGTGGGGACAGAGTCTCACTATGTCACCCTTGGTAGAGTGCCATGGCATCACAGCTCACAGCAACCTCAAACTCTTGAACTTAAACAATTCTCTTGCTTTAGGCTCTGTAGTAGCTGGAACTTCAGGCACCTACTACAATGCTGGCTATTTTTTTGTTGTTGTTGTACTTGTCATTGTTGTTTGGCAGGCCTGGACCAGATTTGAACCCACCAGTCCCAGTGTATGTGGCTGGCGCCCTAAGCACTGAGCTACAGGTGCCAAGCCGGATTTTTTGTCTTTATACAACTGAGATAGATATACTGGGCATCTTGGACCTGAAAGTGAATGTTTTCATCAAGTTTAAGAAATGTTGTGTTATTGTTCTTTCAACTGTTTTTCTGCCTCTTTCTCTCTGTTCTTCTGGAGCTCTAATTACACATATGTCAAAATGCTTTGTATTTTCCCATAGAGCTCTCAGCTGTTCATTTTTCTTCTATCTTTTTTTTCAGTGTTCTTTGCATCTATATTCAAGCTTACTGATTCTTTTCTCTACTATCTAAAATCTGCTGTTGAGGCCATCTAGTAAAATTTTATTTTATTTAGTATCTCTTTCAACTTTAGAATTCCCATTTGATTCTTTTTTTATAGTTTTCATTTGTCTAGTGGAGTCCCTATCTGTTCAACCATATATTTTCCTTTATTTCTTCAAATAAACTTTTTTCAAATTCTTTGTATATACCTTTACTATCTTTGTATGCTAAATCCAACATCTGTGCCTACTTGGAATCTGTTTCTACTGACTAGCCTTTTTTCCTGAGTATGGGTAACATTTTCCTATTTCTTTGCTCATCTAGTAATTTTTTAATAAAACCTGAGTATGGTACATAATACACACTAGCAACACTAGTTTTTTTTTTAATTTCTGGTTAATGTGAGGGTACAAATGATCAGGTCACAATATTTGACTTCATTAGATAGAGTCCCTCTTTTAGTTGTGTCCCATACCTAAGAGGTGTGCCATATACCCCTACATTGTGCTCATTAGGTGACAGCACACCACTTCTCCCTTTCCTCCCTTTTTCCTCCTCCTCCCAACTTGAATTAAGTTTTTCTCCCATGTCATCATAAATTAGATTGTCTACTGGCTTCATATTAATTTGGAGTACACTGGATATTTGCTTTTCTATTCTTGTGATACTTTACTAAGAAGAATGTGTTTCAACTCCATCCAGTTTAATATAAAAGATGTAAAGTCACCATTTTTTATGGCTAAATTGTTTTCCGTGGAATACATATATCATCATTTGTTAATCCATTCCTGAGTTGATGGGTATTTAGTTTGTTTTCACATCTTGGCAATTGTAAACCAAGCTGCAATAGACAATCTAGTGCAAATATCTTTATGATAAAATGATTGTTTTCTTTTGACCTGGTGCCTAGTAATGGGATTGTGGAATCAAATAGGAGGTCAATTTGAGTTTTTTGAGGATTCCCCATACTTCTTTCCAAAGAGGCAACATTAGTTTGCAGTTCCACCAGCAGTGTAAAAGTGTTCTCTTCTCTCTACATCCGTGTCAACATCTGTAGCTTTGGAACTTTGTGATGTGGGCCAATCTTACTGGGGTTAGGTAATATTTCAGGGTAGTTTTGATTTGTATTTCTCTGGTAATCAGGGATGATGAGCATTTTTTCATGTTTGTTAACCATTTATCAGTTTTCATCAGAGAAGGATGTTCATATCTCTTGCCTAGTGATACATGGGATTGTTTGCTCTTTTTCTGTTAATTAATTTGAGTTCTCTATAGATCCTACTCGACAAACCTTTGTCAGATTCATAACATGCAACTATCTCTTCCCCTTCTGAAAGTTGTCTATTTGCGTTACTTCTTGTGTACTTAGCTGTGCAGAAGCTTTTCAGCTTAATTAAGTCCCATTTGTTTATATCTGTTGTTGTTACAAGTCCCACTGAAGTTTTCTTCATAAAATCTTTCCCAAGGCTGACATTCTCAAGAGTTTTTCCCACACTTTCTTCTAGGATTTTTATCATTTTATGTCTTATATTTAAGTCTTTTATCCATCTTGAGTCAATTTTTGTAGGTGGTGAAAGGTGTGGGTTGAGTTTCAGGCTTTTACATGTGGTTATTTAGTTCTCCCAGCAACATTTAGTGAGTAGGGATTCTTTTCCCCAGTGTATGCTTTTGTTTGGTTTATCAAAGATCAGATGGCTTTAAGGGACTTGTTTCATCTCTTGGTTTTCTATTTAGTTCCATATGTCTATGTCTCTAGTTTTGTGCCAACATCATGCTGTTTCACTGTGGAATTGCGATATAGTCTAAAGTCTGGTCAAGTCATGCCTCTGGTTTTGTTTTTATTACTAAAAATTGCCTTTTCTGATTCAATATGAAATTAAGAAGTATTTTTTCCAGTTCTTCAAAGTATGATGTTGGTATTTTAATGGGGATTGCATTGAATCTGTAGATTGCTTTAGGTAGTATAGACATTTTAACAATGTTGATTCTTCCCAGCCAAGAGCCTGGTATGTTTTTCCATTTGTTAATGTCTTCTGCTATGTCTTTTCTTAGGGTTTCATAATTCTCTTTGTAAAGATACTTCATTAGTTATATTCCTAAGTATTTCATTTTCTTTGAAGCTACTGTGAAGAGAACTGTGTCTTTGATTAGCTCTTCAACTTGGCTGTTATTTTTGTATAAAAGGCTACTGATTTGTGGACATAGATTTTAATCCCTGAGACATTACTTTATTTATTGATCACTTCCAGGAGTCTTGTGGTTGAGTCTCTGGGGTTCTCTAAGTATAAGACCATACCATCAGCAAAGAGCATTGGTGCCTTCTCTGCACCAATTTGGATTCCCTTTATATCCTTCACTTGCCTGATTGACTTGGCTAGAAATGCCAGAACTATGTTGAATAGTAGTGGCAATAGAGGACATCTCATCTTGTCCAGAGAAGGAGACAGAGAAGGAGACATCTGTCCAGGAAACACATTTCACCACAGTTTGTGAAAATAGGCCTTGACCTTGGAATCTACTGGTTGTATCATATACTAACTGTATAGTACACAATATACAGTGGCAGGTAGCCTCAAAGAACAGGGGAACAGTCTACTGATAGCACAGTAGAAGCTAGGAAGTCCAAGATCAAGCTCTGTCATGAATCTCATAATGCCACACAGGAATGCCTATTCTGGTTATGTATTTGTCTTTTCTGCCTGCATAGCCTCAGCTAGTCCCATGATACTGAATTCCTGACATGAAAGTATGGAAATTCACTCTGGTTGCAGTTCAAAGTAGAAAAGCTTTCAGTTTTACTCCATTTGGTATGATTTTAGCTGGGGGGTTTGTTGTAGATGGCTGCAATCAGTTTAAGAAATGTGCCACCTATACTTATATTCTTAAGTGTTCTTGTTAGAAAAGCATGCTGAATTTTATCAAACGCTTTTTCTGTATCTATTGAGAGGATCATATGATCTTTGTTTTTGCTTATATTGATATGGTTAATTATATTTATGCATTTGTCTATGTTAAACCAGCCTTGCATCACTGGGATGAAGCCTATTTGATCATGATGCATAATCTTTTAATGTATAGCTGTAATCTATTAGCTAAGATTTTTTCTTTTCTCTCCTGATCAGAAAACATTAGAAATAGTTCATGTTTGTGTGGAATGGACAATGAATATTCATTTACAGTTTTGCCCTAAAGCTGTTACCTTACCTGCCTTCTGTCATAATACATTCCAAAAAGATCTAGACTGTCTGAACATCTTGTAGAGCATTACACAAACCCATTACATCATGTTGATTGATAAAAATGAATAGGTAGAGTCATTGAAGTCCATTTAAGAATATTGAGCTTCAACCTGTGGAAGAAAAACTCTAAGAGGATTAAGGAACCTGCCATTTTAGTAAAGTTTTTAGGGATGTGGTGGTCAGGAATGTGCTAAGATATCTTGAGTAAAGTAAATATGGAAAAATGCAAAAATGATTGCATCTTGAATCTCTTACCACAAAGGAGAAAGTACGGTGTTTTGAAAGAGGTCTGCAATAGGTCCTGGCTATGGTACAAGGGGCCCTGCTGTCTTAGTCAATTCAGGCTGCTATAACAAATTACCATACGATGGGTGTTTTAAGCAATGCACATTTATTTCTCATAGTTCTAGAAGCTAGGAAGTCCAAGATCAAGACACCAAAAGATCTGGTGTCTGGCAAGGGCCTGCTTCTTGGTTTACAGATGGCAATTCTTCTTATAGGCTTACATGGCAGAGAGCATGAGAAAGCTCTGGTGTCTCTTTTTATAAGGGCAGTAATCCCATGAACTCCACTCTTAAGATCTAATTACGTCCCAAAGACTCCCACCTCCTAATATCATCATATCATCATATTGATGGTTGGGATTCCAACACATGAATTCTGGTTCAAGGGCCACAAATATTTAGGACATGACACTTCTCAGGCCATATAATACCTGTTAGGATTTATGGTATTGGGGGTATCAATGGTGGGAAAATATTCAGTGCAGAATTATGGCAAGTGACAGCACAGGCCTCTGGGGTTCTGCAACAAGGTCATGGCATTTGTTGCAGAGAATTATATGCCTGTTGAAAAACAACTCTCAGCTTGATACAGAGCTCTGGTAGAGATAGAATACTTGGTTATTTAGAGCACAATGATCCTGCACCTGGAGCTGTCCATTCTGATCTGTGATCTATCAGATCTGTCAAATCACAAAAGAGCACAAGCCCAGCAGTAGGCCATTGTAACATGGAAATGTTATAGGATTAAGCCTGCATAGGAAGAAGGCACGTGTTGCCCACACTTCCATGTCACCCTTTATGGTTGCTCCAGCACCTGGCTCCTAGCTATTACTTATGGCTGCAGGAGGATCTCATATGAACAGCTAAGGGAGAAGGAAAAAGCTTGAGCTTGGCACATAGCTGGGCTGACTCAGTTTGAGGAAGCAAGCTGAAAACAGAGAGTGCTGCATTACATCCACATTCAGGGGTGACCTTGAAAGGCAGTGAAAAGGGAAAATCTTCCCAGAAGGTAGAGCTGCAAGTAATACTCCTGATTATTCACTTTGAGTGGAAGGAGAAGTATTCCAGAGAAAGAATATATATGGGACAGTGTCCAATGACATGGCTAATTGGTCACAGAGTTTTTGGAAGGAAAACGACTGGAAGATCAGAGACAAAGCTGTGTGGGATAGAGGCTTGTGGACAGACACATGGGAGTGGGAACAATGTGTGATTTTTCTATTACACTTTAACACCCACCAGAAAGCATCCAACAGAAGAACCATTGAATAATAAAGTAAACAAAATGATTCAGTTAGCTGACATTAGCCAGCTTTCTTCTTTGCTGCCCCAGAACTGCACTCATGGGTGCATGAATACAGTTGCTATGGTGCCAGAAAAGGAGACATCTGTCCAGGAAACACATTTCATCACAGTTTGTGAAAATAGGCCCTTGACCTTGGAATCTACTGGTTGTATCATATACTAACTGTATAGTACACAGTATACAGCGGCAGGTAGCCTCAAAGAATAGGAGAAAAGTCTACTGATAGCACAGCATGAACTCCCACTTGCCAAAGCCAATCTAACCCCTGCTGCTTCCGAGTGTAGACAGACAGCAGCCACTAATGTTTAGCCTTTAACATTCCACTCATGTTAGAGGAGACCAACGGGCCACTTTGGGATCCTTTAATCTCATAATGCCACACAGGAATGCCTATTCTGGTTATGTATTTGTCTTTTCTGCCTGCATAGCCTCAGCTAGTCCCATGATACTGAATTCCTGACATGAAAGTATGGAAATTCACACAACACCACTATTGGGGCATCCACTTCATAACAATGGATTTGTAGGGATGGGTTGACTATGGAATCCACAGCCTGTGTCACATAAGGCACCATACAGTGACAGGCAGCCTCAAAGAACACGGGAAGGAGCTGCTGAAAGCTCAACTGAAGCACCAACTTAGAGCTCTACTCTGCAGAGATGAATATCATTAGGATGCAATACATATGCTAAACCAGAGACTTCTATGTTGTGCTGTGTTCCCAATACAAAGAATACAGACGTCTGGGAACCAAGGAGTGAAAGCAGGAGTGGCTCCATTTGCCATTGTACCCAATGACCCACTGATGAACTTTGTGCTTTCCATCCCCCAAACTCTCACCATTGCTAAGTCAGAAGTCCTGAGCTCTGAAGGAGGTGCACATTTGCCTAGGTACAGAGCAAATGTCCTACTGACTACAAGATACAGCTATTGTCAGGGCACATTGATCACCTGGTGTCCAAGGTCTAGCAAGAAAATAAGAAAAGGAATCACCATTTTGGAAGGGGTGACTCTGATCAGCAGAAGGAGGCTGAGCTGCTCTTACACAATGGGGGCTGAGAAAAATGTGAGTAGAACTCAGCTGACCTATTTGGGTACCTCCTGGTATTCTTGTTATCTAATTTTCACTGTGAATGGACATATGCAGTGGAACTGGCTCAACCAGTCTCAAATCCCTCAGTGATAAAGGATTGGGTTGCACCAATGGTAAACTACCAAGGTTTACAAAAAAATTAACTGAGGATAAGGAGAATTTAGAACTAATAGTGAAGGGAGAGAATATTTAACTGTTGCAGCTTCATGACAACTGCAGCAACAGAGGCCGTCATTCGCCTACTAACATCTCTTTTCTAGGTATTTTTTTGGAAAGAAAGAGGCCCATGGAGACCATGGAAGAGTTGCTCCTAGAGCATACATGGAGAAGAGGATCACAGCAGAAAGGATAGCCATGACCGCCTGGAAGCACACTATTTAGATCTCCTTCGAGAGAGCTTTTGTGGGGAAACACAGTTGACTGACAACTTATAGCTCTTGCCTCTTTGTAACCATCATAGTTTTTATACCTGGGCTATTCTTTCCCTGGCTTCTGCCAGCCAATGACTGAACATCAGGGGAAGCACTACAGGCAACCCATTTTGGCCTAATTTCAGACATATCCAGCAGGCAACCTTTGTTCATGAACACCTCTTCAGTCTGATCTAGGATTCTTAGAAACAATTTGAGATTCCACTTTTACAGTTCTTTTTTTTTCTCTCTCCTTTCACAAGTGTTAAAACTGCCTTGAAGCCTGAAGGACGTCTCCACCTCCTCCTTTCCTTCTTCCTTTATCCTTCATAGATTTTCCCCACAGTAAATCTCTGCATATCTAATCTTATCTTGGTGTCTACTTTTCAGATAACTCAAGTTAGCAGTGTTATAAGGATTTTTGTTACATACAAAGTGATACAATATTAATTCAAGATATATTAAGTTAAGGATATATGTTGTATTTCCTAGAGCAACCACTAACACTATAAAATAAAGACAATAGGTGAAATAAAATGAAATACATTGAAAAAATTCTCAGTCAATCCAAGAGAAGTCAAGGAAAGAAAAATAAACAAAGGAGCCAAGAAAGAAGAGACAATTAGAAAAGATGTAGCAAGTTGACAAAATAAAACCTAAACATGTCCATTAAATATACATGAACTAAACAGTCCACTTAAAAGGAAGAGATTGTCAGATTAAATACAAAAATGAAAGATTAACTTGCATGTTGTTTATAAGAGAAAAACTTTAAATACAAAGCCACAAAAAAATGAAACATAAGAATTTAAAAATTTTATCATACAAACACTAGTTATAAGAAAGTTGATATGGCTTTGTTAATATCAGACAAAATAAACTTCAAGTCTAAAAGCAATATAGGAATAAAGAGGGACATTTCATAATGTTAAAAAATCACATAACTAAATTGAAAACTAAACAAATCCACAATTTGGGGCAGTAGTTTTAACTTTTCTCTCTCAGTAATTGAAAGAATAAGTAGATTAAAAATTAGCAACTTAATATAGACGTGGAATTTGAAAACTACAACCATATGAAAATATAGCCAAATTTGACCATACTATCTGTTTATGTATTATTTATGGCCAATTTTGTACTACAGGAGCAGAGTTGAGTAGAGTTGCTATAGAGTGCAGAACTAAAAGCATTAACTTTCTTGTTTTTCACAGAAAATAATTTCCTGACTTTTGATGTAAAAGAATTGAATAACCCAGTCAACTAATGTTATTTAATTATTATTGGTAAAACACTCATCCAAAAATTACAGAGCTTACTTTCTTTTCAAGTGTTCTATTACAATGTGCTCAGCAACATAGAGCCAGTCTTTGTACATTTCAAATGATACATGTATGTTCTCTCACCACAACATAATTAAGCTGTAA
Source organism: Perodicticus potto (assembly GCA_963574655.1). NCBI lineage: Eukaryota > Metazoa > Chordata > Mammalia > Primates > Lorisidae > Perodicticus > Perodicticus potto. Next base: position 8,761 of record CAUYRH010068779.1, read on the forward strand.
ATCAATAACAAAAATATATCAATAAAAGTATTCTGTTATTTGGAAATTTAGCAAATAACTTATGGGTCAGAGGAAATAATGAAGGAAAAGAGAAAATAATTTGGGCTGAATGGAAATGAGAAAACAGCATGTCAAAATTTGTGGATTGCAACTATAGAAATCCTTAGAGAGAAATTAATAGCATTAAATGCTTATACTAGAAAATAGAATGATATAAAAATCAATAATCTGAATTTTCACCTACCAAGCTAGAAAAAGAATATCAAATTAAACCAAAATAAGTAGAATATAAAAACATAAAGATAATAATGCAAATCAATAAAATAATAAGCATACAAACAATTGGTAAAATCAACAAAGCCAAAAGTTGTTTTGCTGAAAAGATGAATAAAAGTGATGAAATCAAAGCAAAATGGATTGAACAAAAAAGAAAGAAAACAAATTAACAGTATCAGGAATGAGAGAGGACATCACTAAAACTCCTATAGACATTGAAAAAATAAGAACACTTTATGAACAAATTTTACTGCCAATAAATTTTGGTAATTTTGATGAAATGGATAAGTTTATTGAAACATATAACTTAAAATTAGCATAAGAAGAAGTACAAAATCTGAATGGTTGCACGTCTGTTACAGAAATTGAATTTAGATCAAGTGGAGGGTTGTTTCAGGAAGTCAAGAATTGTTTAATATTAGTAAATCATTAAGTAAGTCAGATATTAACAGAATCTCAGGGAAAAATTATGATAGACTCAATAGATGAAGAGAAAGCATTTGACCAAAATCCAACATTCATTCATGATAAAAGTAAAAGCTCTCAACAACTTAAGCATAAAGAAAACTTACTCAGCCTGATAAAGGCCATCTACAAAATAACTAGAACTAATATAACATAATAAAAGTAAAATATTCAATATATTCCCCTCTTAGATCAGTAACAAGGCAAGTAGGTCTATTCAAATATATCACTTATAGCCAACATTTTACTGGAAAGCATAGCCAGGGAGAAAAAGGAAAGATAAAGAAATAAAATACAAAAAAATTAGAAAAAAAGAAGCAAAACTATCTTTATTCATAGATGAGATAGTTGTACACAAAAATAATCTGATTTCAAAGGAATCTACAAATACTATTATATTAAAACTATTAATAATAAGTGAATTTAGCAAAGTCACAGGATACAAAGTCAGTATATAAAAATAAACTATATTTATGTATGTTAAGAATAAAAAATGGAAAATTCAATTTAAGAGTTTACATTTTACAACAGCATTACAAAACATAAAATACTGAAGAGTAGGCTCGGCGCCTGTGGCTCAGCGGGCTAAGGCGCCAGCCACGTACACCTGAGCTGGCGGGTTTGAATCCAGACCGGGCCCACCAAACAACAATGACGGCTGCAACCAAAAAATGGCCGGGCGTTGTGGTGGGCGCCTGTAGTCCCAGCTACTTGGGAGGCGGAGGCAAGAGACTCGCTTGAGTCCAGGAATTGGAGGTTGCTGTGAGCTGTGATGCCACAGCACTCTATCCA
>CAUYRH010068781.1:0-61592 GCA_963574655.1 Perodicticus potto
CGGGCGTTGTGACGGGCACCTGTAGTCCCAGCTACTTGGGAGGCTGAGGCAAGAGAATCACCTAAGCCCAGGAGTTGGAGGTTGCTGTGAGCTGTGTGATGCCATGGCACTCTACCGAGGGCGATAAAGTGAGACTCTGTCTCTACAAAAAAAAAAATGAGAGAGATTTGGCAGTTATGTGTATAAGTAATGTTGTAGGTCCTGATGAGATCCCTAAAGTAGAAAGGGAATGGTTTCAGTAGGAACCAAAGTACGAGAGCTGAGGCAGCAGTTCCTCATCCCCAGGAAGCTTTTCTAAAGTGCACATTCCTTGGCTCCTCCTCTAGATACTCAGGTTCAGCAGGTCTTGGTGGAACTCTGGAATCTGCATTTTTATCAAGCCCCCCAGAACAACAAGATACCAATAATCTTGAGAAAACTTTGAGAAACACTGGTTTAAGGAGAGAGTGCTGTGCTAAGATGATTCTTCCTTTCGCTGTTCTTTAGACACTTCTCTCAATAATATTACTAGTATTTTAGATGGAATAAAATGTTTTACTTTCATAATGACAATGATATGCAAGTTGATTTTGTTGGAAATTGGCAAATCGTGTGGAATATTCATGGGATTGTTTTCTTTCAATATGTGTGCTGTGAGCTCAGTCTCTCAAGAATATTCTTCTAAACTATACTTGTAACAACAATTAAAGTGGTTTTTTTTTTTTTTTTGAGACAGAGACTCACTATGTTGCCCTTGGTAGAGTGCCCTGGCGTCACAGCTCACAGCAACCTCCGACTTGTGGGCTTAAACAATTCTCTGAAGCTCCAAGTAGCTGGGACTATAGGTGCCCACCACAATGCCCAGCTTTTGTTGTTGTTGTTGTTGTTGTTTAGCTGGCCCTGGCCGGCTTCAAACCCACTAGCCTCAGTGCATGGGGCTGGCGCCATAACCACTGGGCAACTAGAACCAAGCCAATTAAAGTGATTTACAATTACTACGATATAACTTTTCAAGTCGAACCTTGAATTCATTGAGCCTTTAGTGGGCTTTTATGATGAGCAATGCTGGGACAGGCCTTTTGGAGAAGCTGATTTAGGTTAAATTTTAACTTGTGTGTATAATTTGATTCTTGCTTTTATTTCAAATGGAAAGGAAGACATTTTTGCCTTAAAACTAATAATTTGTTTCGGCTAAGATTCTCTTTGTGTTTGAGTGTGTATGTTGGCAAAGGGTGCCAGCATTTTAGGCAAATCTTCTGTTTATTTTTTTCTTTGCAAAGGCAAGTTGAAAAATCCAGCTCTTATCCTAAATACAGTAATAAAAAATGTCCTTGGACTACTTTCTTGTGTTCTTATAGAGTAGAAGTATAAGGGAAAAACATAGAAAAGGTTTTTATATTTAAGAGAATTTAGGGGCTTTTGTGGAAATCTTAAGTCAAATGCTGGTAACTTTTGAACTTTAAAATATTTTTGTTTAGAAGTTTGTATTTTTTCCCGTGATCTTAGAAAAATTAACATCAAGGCTATGTATTTATAGTAGCCCAATAAGAAAAATGTTAACTACAGTCGAAACCTCCTAAAACTTTTTTCCCACTAATATTAGTTGTTTTTACTAGTAATCAAATAGTTACCACTAACCTTATTCATTGCTGTTGTCTACTATAAAACATTTTTTATAGTTAGTATGAAGAGTATCAAACTCCTATGCAATGGGAGAATTACTCTAAAGCAGTTTGTTAAAAGTCTGAGTGTTTTTATTTGATGTAACATTTATTGCTACTTTGGTTAGGCATGTGGAATGTTAGTTGTAGAAAAATCCATTAAAATATGAGTTCTGGCTTGCAAGGTTCTTGATATGGTTCTTATATAATGTGTATTCCTTTTCAGAATAAGTTGAAGTCACTGGCTTCCAAAGGAATACCAAATGTAATTTCAGAAGATGAATTAAAAGGTCAAGATTCCTTGTCAGCAGATACAGGACAGTCTCATCAGCCAGATGCACTGTCTGGTGGTGCCACTGGAGCAGAGCAAATAGAATTGGAAGACGAGTCCCCTCACATGGACGGCCTCTCCTCAAGCTTGGACAACCTCACTGTCACTTCACTGCCAGAGGCCTCAGTTGTTCGTCCAAACCAGGATTATAATTTAGTGAATTCTTTGTTAAATCTTACTAGAAGTCCTGTGAGTTGTCGTCTTTACTTTTTTCTTTTTTTATTATACAACTCACTTTTCTCTGAATCATCTTCACTTTTTTCCCTCTAACATGATCTCAATAATATGCCTTTAAAATAGAAAAAAAGAAATCCATTCTTCTTTTAGTGTAAAAACATTAAATCCTTTTATGTTGAATTTTTCCAGACAACTTGATGCAAATGTAACTCCAGAATTGAAGGGGTATTTTTCTTCCCGTCATAGGATGGCCGAATAGCTGTGAAAGCTTGCGAGGGCTTGATGTTGTTAGTGAGTTTGCCAGAGCCCGCGGCTGCCAAGTGCCTTACTCAGAGCACTTGCCTGTGTGAACTGCTGACAGACAGACTCGCCTCCCTGTACAAGGCCCTACCTCAGTCAGTGGATCCATTAGATATTGAAACAGTGGAAGCAATTAACTGGGGGTAAGCACCATTATTTATATTTTCCTGTAACGGATGACGTCTTACACCTACATTTTAAAATGCATTTCTGTTTTGCAATGATAGACATCTGAAGCTTTGAAAAATGTAACACGACTTGTGATTGTTAAATGGGAATGTTTTCTTAAGGTTTGTGTTAAATTTATCAATCAGCGTTAGTGAATTGGTAGGGGAACAATCCAGCTATCATATAGTTAAACTACTTATATTTTTGTTCATTACACTGATCGTTTTTTATTCTTTGACACAGAGTCTCACTTGGTCACCCTGGGTGCAGTGTCATGGCGTCATAGCTCACAGCAACCTCAAACTCTTGGGTTCAAGCGATCTTCTTGCCTCAGCCTCCCAAGTAGCTGGAACCATAGGTGCCTGCCATAATGCCCGGCTCTTTTTAGAGATGGAGATCTTGGTCTTGCTCAGGCTGATCTACAACTCCTGAGCTCAAGCAATCCACCTGCTTCGGCCTCCCAGAGTGCTAGGATTACAGAAGTGAGCCACCACGCCGGGCCTTACACTGATCAATTTTTAAGGGTGTACATTGAGACCAATAACTTTACATAATTATTTGTTTTTTTTTTTTTTTGAGACAGAGCCTCAAGCTGTGACCCTGGATAGAGTGCTGTGGCATCACAGCTCACAGCAACCTCCAATTCCTGGGCTCAAGCGAGTCTCTTGTCTCCACCTCCCAAGTAGCTGGGACTACAGGTGCCCGCCACAACACCCGGCCATTTTTTGGTTGCAGCCGTCATAGTTGTTTGGCAGGCTTGGGCTGGATTCGAACCCGCCAACTCAGGTGTACGTGGCTGGCGTCTTAGCCCGTTGAGCCACAGGCGCCGAACCATACATAATTATTTGTATTAAAGGCAAAAAACTCTAGGCTCTGTGCATGTAGCACAGTGGTTAGGGCCCCAGCCACTTACACCGAGGCTGGTGGGTTCTAACCCAGCCCGGGCCAGCTAAACAGCAATGACAGCTGCAACCCCAAAATAGACAGGTGTTGTGGTGGGCACCTGTAGTCCCAGCTACTTGAGAGGCTGAGGCAAGAGAATTGCTTAAGCCCAAGAGTTTGAGGTTGCTGTGAGCTGTGACTCTAAAAGAAGGAATCTCCTTTTTAATAAACAATTTCCATCGCCCTTGGAGCAGTCTAAGGAGTCTCAGGGCCTGCTCGTGTAGAATCTCTCCTGCCTTGGTCTTTCACCCCTTCTGCCTGCCTTGTCGAGCTCCCCCACTTGATTCTCCTAGGGAAGCGGGATTATTGCAGCACATTTGTAAGTTATTAAAAAGTATAAAGCAGTGTAAATAAAAACCACCCATAATCCCACCACCTATAAGCAGTCTAATGGTTTGACATAGCAACTTGTTATTTTTTTCTTTGTATGCTCAACTCATCGTTGTTTTTTACTTGTTTTTTTCCTGCCTTGTATTTCCTCAGCATCTGTAGGGCAGACCCACTTGCTGACATCACAACTGTATTGCATTTTACAGCACAAGGAGAAGCGGCCCAGTCACTGTTTCCCTTTGCAGATAGATCCTCCTTTACTTTTCTTTCTTGCACCCCAGCAGCTGTGAGCCTCCACCTTTCCCTGGCTGTCCCTTGGTCAGCTCTGTGGTGGACATCTGGTGGAAAGTCTCTTTCCTTCCACTTTGTGAAGGAAAATTATTTACAATTCTTATTTAAAAGGTTTTCTCTGGTCTTTGGCTTGTTTTTAAATACCTCTCTGGTTGTCCCTGGCATTGCCAGTTGACTGAGTCACGCCATGTGAGTTCATTCACGCACATTTATTTTTCTGTTTGTACTGAATAGGGTTCATGCTCTTGGATAACTCTGGACTTAGCATTTCTTCCTTGTTCCTACAGCTTGGACTCATATAGTCACAAAGAAGATGCTTCAGCATTTCCAGGAAAACGAGCCTTAATTTCATTTCTTTCCTGGTTTGATTATTGTGATCAACTTATTAAGGAAGCTCAAAAGGTTTGAGGTTTTTTTGTTGTTTATTGGTCATTTTAAAGTGTAAGTGTTTTTGCTAAGGACATTGGAAATCCCTAATTTACATCCCCAAATATATCTTAACTGTCTTAGGATAGCACAGATGGTAAAATAAAGTGTGTGTGTGTGAGAGAGAGAGAGAGAGAACTACAATTCTAAAATAAATCCAAGTTCAAGTTCTGTCCTTTTAGATTTCCTTAAGTGTTAATGGCACGGTACTTCACAAAGTAGCATGGAATTCCCTGTAATCCTACTCTTTGGGGAGATGTTAATACTATAAGGTCATTGGAATAATATTTTTGTCCCATTCCTCTTAGTTTTGGAAATTTAGAAAAAATATAAATGACCCAATAGCTAACATCTAATCTAGGTTTATATGCCATGGACAAGACAATCAAAAGGCGAATTTTGTCTTTCCACACTGATTCAGATAGAGAGCAAAAACTGATTTCTTGCAGATGAATCTCTTCTATGTTAATAAAAGGATAACCATGCTCATCCTATATTCTAGACTGCTGCTGTTATTCTTGCCAAAGCTGTTCATGAAAGATTTTTTATTGGAGTTATGGAACCTCAGTTAATGCAAACGTGAGTAACCTGTTTCCTTTAAAACACACACGCACGCACAGAACACTGTGTTCATGCCGTTTCTGCCCACTAATCACCTATGTTTTATGCACTCAGCTCTGAGATGGGGATTCTGACATCAACCGCGCTGCTCCATCGCATTGTCCGGCAAGTAACCTCTGATGTTTTGCTTCAAGAAATGGTGTTTTTTATCCTTGGGGAACAGAGAGAACCAGAAACTCTGGCAGAAATTAGCAGACATCCTTTGAGACATAGGTTAATTGAACATTGTGATCACATATCTGATGAGGTAAGCAATGTAATGCCTTAGAATTGGACTTAGAGTCTTTGAAATACTGATTTTAAAGGGGTGTTTGGAATACAGCCTCTGTCTTATGTGACTTTAAAAATCAAAAGCATGACTTACAAGCTGGCAAGAACAGTAACTCAAAGATATTTTTCAGTTAGCTTTTATCTATTCTGGTTTCAGATAAGCATAATGACATTAAGAATGTTTGAACATCTTTTACAAAAACCCAATGAGCACATTCTTTACAACTTGGTCCTAAGAAATCTTGAAGAAAGAAATTACACAGAATATAAACCTTTGTGCCCAGAAGATAAAGATGTGGTAGAAAACGGATTGATAGCAGGAGCAGTGTAAGTTTTTATCCAACTCTGTGAATTCAGTGTTCCATTTAGAGTTAGAGCTTTCTCGTCTTATTTCTCTCCCTTATTCTTAGAGGGGGAAAAATACCTCTAACAATGAAAAAATTTTAAAAAGTAAAATTAGTTGCCCTAATAGTCCTTTTAAATTATAAATGATACTATGTATTCATTAAACCTAATAACAAAATTAGTATATTTTGGAGTTTGTTAAATTTGTCTACAACATATAAATACAGTATTCCTTAATTGTTTATATGAGCAAAATTGTGTAATATTGTCTAAGAACATAGCAGAGAATCTTTCGGTTTAGAAAATGTCATAATAAAATATTGTTTTCTTATACATCATTAAATTAAACTTAGAGATCTGGAAGAAGATCCATTATTTACTGACATTTCACCAGATAACACTTTATCGAACCAAGAGTGGCTTCGTTCTCCTCCTGCGACTCCAGACCACCCCAAAAATGATGGGAAAACTGAAGTCCATAAAATTGTCAATAGGTGAGTTGCTATCTGAATGTGACATCTGTCTCTTTTACGTGTTTATATAACAGCGAATAGCTCTGCTCTTAGATTTTTGCAGAACTACGTTATGGCTCAATCCTCTTTAAAGATGATGTCAGCTTTTTTGTCTTCCTTGTGTAGAAAGTGACAGCCTGGGGGCAACAGTTGGTACCAATAAAAAAGCTCTACTTAATACAAAAAAATAAAAACAAATGACTATGGTTAAATAAACCCTTGAGGTATCCCTATGTTTTTAATATAAATGGACTTAACTTTAAGTAACCGCCAGTTGTAACAACAGTGAGAACTGCCATTTTGGCAAAATGTATTTATTAAACCTATGCTAAGCAAAGGGCTGTTCCTTTTAGTTTGTGGTTTTACATTTTTGTACAAGTTCCTTTTTCTGTGGCAGTTTTCTTCTCTCTTTTTCTTCCCTTGCAATAGTGTCCTTAATCCGCCCGGGGGACTTTAGAGAAAATTACATCTGGCTCCAGATGCAAAATTAGGGATCATAAAAATCCCAAGTTCAATTACTGAAAAGCCTGATTCCTGAGATTAGCAGACATCATGGCAGTGTGTCACTGCGCAGCAATGTAAAGAGAGAAAAAGAAAAACCTTTCTCTGGCTTCCTCCTGTTTTAAGTCAGTAACTTTTTAAGAAAACCTTTAAAAAATGAAAGTATTTAATCAGTGAACTATAAAACTAACTCAAGATATGGATTTAACATAATTCTGTTTTTCAAGTTTCCATTTGTACTAATATTTAGCTAAACTTTGGATACCAGTAGATACTTCAGTACAGATTTCACTGAATTGTGAGAGTATTTATATTATTGCTTATGGCCTTTTTCATTTAAGTTTTCTCTGTCTGGTACCGGATGAAGCCAAATCATCTTACCATGTTGAGGGCACTGGGTATGACACCTACCTCCGAGATGCTCACCGGCAGGTGAGTGCAGTAACTAAATGTTGGAAATGAAATCTAAAAATACACACACGCACAGCCCTTGTCACATTGCCCACTGCCATTGCTCCAAAGAAATGGCTCCATTGTCATTAAAAGCGACACCTGATCTCTGCTGTCACTACTTTTGCTTTGTGCTGGGTGACCTTACTTTGCATTTCACTGTCTGTATCTCTATCAAGATTTCTTTATACTCTGTTTTTTTTTTTTTTACCTCTGAATTATCCCTTGCCTGGATCCATTTCTCCTCTTGATTCTAAATGCGGTATCTTAATAATTCTATCCACCCACCCTTGCTTCCCACCCACAGGCTGTTATCCTCTCCTTTTCCCAGCATTCTTAGACCGACAGTGAGTCACAAGTGCTGTCCCTGCTGCTCAACTCTCCTTCAGACCCTGAATCCGACCTTTCTACCTCATGGAAACAGTTTCTCAACGGTCTGCTCTTAGTTATTAAATTAAAGGGCCTTTTCCTCACTATCTAATGCCAGAATATTTTTATCACCCCCCAAAGAAACCTCGCACAAGTTAAGCATCACTCCTCATTGCCTCCGTCTCCCCCTCACCCAGCTGCTGACAGCCTCTAATCTACTTTTTGTCTCCGTGACTTGGCTTCTTCTGGACCTTACACATAATGTGATCACGCCATGCCAGTGTCTGCGTGGCTTTTTGTGTCTGGCTGCTTTTATTTAGCGTAACGTATTCCAGATCCACTCAGGCTGTAGTGTGCATTGGTGACTAAGTAACAGTCCATCATATGGACATTTGGATTGTTTCTACTTTCTGGCTATTATGAATAATTCTTCTGTAAATATTCCTTTAAAACTTTTTGTGTGAACATAATTTTCTTGGGTATGTGCTTAGTAGTAAAGTTGCTAGGTCACATGGTAATTCTTTTTTTCCCCTAAAAAAACAATTTTTTTTTTCAGATATCCTTTTGAGAAGGAATTATTTTTCCCCCAACACAAGTAGAAAGTTTATTTGGGCCAAGTTTGAGGACTCTAACCCATGAGGATAGATTCTTGAATCTATGCTTCCTGGTGATTTTGTATTTAACTTTTTTGAGGAGCTGACGAACTCTTTTTCACTGTGGCATTACCAGCAGATTCCAGTTTCTCCATGGCCTCATCAATAAGTGTGATTATCCATTTTTAAAATTAGAGTCATCCAGTCGGTGTGAAGTGAAATCTCACTGTGGTTCTGATTTACATTTCCCTAATGGCCCACGATGTTGAGTGCCTTTTCATGTTGTTAGAAGATGCTTGTGTATCTTCTTTGGAGAATATCTATTCAAATCCTTTATTAATTTTTTAGTCAGGCTATCTGTCTTTTTATTGTTGAGTTGTCAGAGTTCCTTATATATTCTGCTTACTAGATTCTTAGAGCTTTATGATTTACAAATATTTTCTCCAATTCTGGAAGTTGTCCTTTGCCTTCTTGATAGTGGTTGATTTTTCTTTCTTTCTTTTTTTTGAGAGAGTCTCACTTTGGTACCTCAGTAGAGTGCTGTGGTGGCATAGCTCACAGCTGCCTCATGTTCTTGGGCTCAAGTGATCCCCTTGCTTCAGCCTCCAGAGTAGCTGGGACTATAGTCGCCCACCATGGTGCCCAGCTATTTTTAGAGACAGGGTCTTGCTCTGGCTGAGGCTGGTCTTGAACTCATGAGAGTTCGATATACCCACCTCAGCCTCCCAGACTGCTAGGATTATAGGCGTGAGCCACCGTGCCCGGACATGATGGTGTTTTTTGACACACAAGTTTTTACTTTAGCTAAAGTACAATTTACATACTTGTCCTTTGTGCTTTTTGTACCATATCTAAGAAATCATTGCTTAATCAAAGATCATACAGATTTTTCACGTAAGTGTCTTTCTACGAGTTTTATAGTTTTAGCTTTAGGTCTTTGACCCATATTTGAGTTAATTATTGTATATGGTGTGTGGTGGGTCCAGCTACTTTTTTTTTTTTTTTTTTTGAGACAGAGCCTCAAGCTGTCTCAGCTGGGTAGAGTGCCGTGGCATGACACCTCACAGCAACCTCCAATTCCTGGGCTCAAGCGAGTCTCCTGCCTCCGCCTCCCAAGTAGCTGGGACTACAGGCGCCCGCCATAATGCCCGGCTGTTTTTTTTTTTTTTTTTGGTTGCAGCCATCATCATTGTTGTTTGGCGAGCCCAGGCTGGATTCGAACCCGCCAGCTCAGGTGTGCGTGGCTGGCGCCTTGGACTGTTGAGCCACAGGTGCCGAGCCCGGCTTCTTTTTTTCACATGTAGATATCCAGTTGTCTCCGCATCTTTGTTGAAAGGCTATTTCCCCTTTGTTGACCATAAATGTAAGGTTTATTTCAGGACTCTCAATTCTATTCCCCTGACATATATGCCTGTCCTTATCCTCAGACCACAGTGCCTTGGATGCTGTAACTTTGCAGTAAGTTTTGAAATTGAGATGTGTAAGTCCCTCAACTTTGTTCCTCTTCCTTCAGTTTGTTTTAGCTGTTTGGAGTCCCTTGCAATTCCATATGAATTTTAGGATTACTTTGTTCATTTCTGCAAAAAAAAAAAAAAAGGGCAGTAGGAATTTTTATAGGGATTGCATTGAATCTGTACATTAGTTGGGAGTATTGCCTTCTTAACAATGTTAAATCTTCCAATTCACAAACACAGGATGTTGTTACGTTTACTTGGGTTCTCTTTAATATTATTCAGCAGTGTTTCATAGGTTTTAGTGTACAAGTCTTGTATCTTGTACTTCCTTGGTTAAATTTATTCCTAAGTATTTTATTCTTTTTGATCCTATCGTAAGTGATACTTACGATATTTACCCAGTCTGGAGTACAATGATGTGTTCATAGATCACTGCAAGTCTTGAGCTCCTGGGCTCAAGTGATCCTCCTGCCTCAGGCTCCCAAGTAGATAGGAATGTACCACTCTGCCTGGCTAATTTTTACTTTTTGTAGAGATAGGATCTTGCTCCATTGCCTGGGCTGGTCTTGAGTTTGTGGCCTCAAGCAGTCCTCCCACCTCAGCCTCCTAAAATGATGGGATTATAAGTGGCTCACACTGTGCCTGGCTGAATTTCGTTTTCTGATTGTTCATTGCTAGTGTAGACATAAATGATTTTTTTATACTAATCTCTCGTCTTACAACTTTGCTGAACTTGTTTAACCTCTTCCTGTTTCAAACTACTTTTTTAAGGCTTCTGCCTGTCATTTCTTTCTACTGCTGCTGCTGCTTTTACATTTAAGGCGTCCTTTTCATTCTGTCCACTGTAAGATGATGTGGCCCCCCAAATCTGTCATTGGCCCTTTTTTCTATCTTCATTCCTTTGGCAGTCTTCTGGTTTAATCCCATGTCTAACCTTCTATTTGATACATCTAAAGTATCTTCAAAGGTCTAGTCCCAGCTACGCACATCTTCTTCTAGGACCTCTGCTTCCTCTGTCCAGAGTAGAACTTATCATTGGTTCCTCCAAAGCTGTATCTGTCTGCTGCTTTGTTTCCTGCTGTGGCCAGTGGCACATCCATCCTCCTGGTCCCCCTGGGCGCGTGTTTCAGAGTTATCTCGGATTCATTCATCTTCCATTCCTCTTAGCCTGCCATGCTGTCTTAGTTTTGCCTGCCTCATATCTCTCCTGTCTGTCCCCTTACCCATTTCTACTTTGAGAATCCTGGTTTGTTGTTATGACCTTTTGCCTGGGATTACGGTAGCCTCATAACTTGTCTCTTCAGCTTGTTCCTTCAGTTTAGAATCCATTAACAGATTAATCTCATTGAAATATGGCTCTAAGTCCTACTTCTTTATTAAATCATAAAATCAAGATAAATCTTAGCATTCAGGATCCTTTTGGATCAATTTCCCAGCCTGCTTTTCCATCTTTATTTCTTACTGCGACTTTCACTCTCTGTTCAAAATACACATCCACATGCTTTTACCGATGCTATTCTCAAGAGAGCTTCCTCTCTTTCATTTCTTGCCCATCATCTGACACCTGTGTTTCTACCCTGTATCTAAGGGCCTGTTTAAATGTCCCTCCCTGGCTTATTCTCTTTTTCCGTCTTCTTCTGCTCCCCTCGTCCACCCTAAGGATAGGAGCCCTTCTCTTCCCCATCAGGAAAGGTAATGGCTCTTCTTTTTGCCCATGGCATTATTTCTACATCTTTTGTGGCCCTTTGGGTTCTCTTTCTTGTATTGGAGTTATAAGGTAGTCAGTCTCTTAAGGGTGGGATTCATATTTGAATTACCATTGACTCCCACAAAATATCTGGGTTAGGGCTCTGTAAATTTTACAGTATCAATAACTATTTAGTATTTGATGAATAACTAGAAGAAAATATTTCAAAATTTGAAAATTCTTAATTTTCTTAAATTTCTCAAATTATAAAATTAAAAATTATTTAATTTTCTTGTAAACCCTTTAGATTAAAATATGTAATATATAATTAGTCTGCATATGTATATAGTTAATTTATTATACTTTAAGTCTGAATTTAAGTCCAGGTTAATACACAAATAGCTAGAATAATGGAATACATAGGAAGTAACACTCATGATAACAATCAAGTAAAGTCAACAATACAAGTAAACATAAACCTTTCCATAGTACCAATTAGGTTTTTAAACTGCATTTATTCTTTTTGTAAAGTTTCTTTTATTTCCATTTTGTGACTACAGATGGAGTTACTATGCTTGTTCCAGAAATATTAGGAATCAGGATTAAAAAATTAAAATTATTACTTTCTAGGTCAGAACGTAAGAGATTATAGTATAAAAATGATTTATTAAAAATTGGGATGTGACTTTGTACAGAAAATTGTCTATTGAAAGCCAAATGGGTTAAAACTTGCTATATATTTAATAGTTTTAAATGTTTTTTCTTTTAAAAATTGGACTTCAATTTTTAATACTTCACAGAGAATATGTTCTTTTTAAATTTTCGGTAATTTCTAAAACTAGAGAGGACAAAGTACTTTTGCTTTATTGCAAGAGAAGAATATGAAAGGGAGAAAATATGGAAGTAACAATGCTTTAACTTTTTTTGTTTAAATTCTAATAAATTACATATCAAAGAAGACTTTAAAATTCTTTTTTTTTTTTGGAGAGACAGAGTCTCACTTTATCGCCCTTGGTAGAGGGCTGTGGTGTCACACAGCTCACAGCAACCTCCACCTCCTGGGCTTGGGTGATTCTCTTGCCTCAGCCTCAAGTAGCTGGGACTACAGGTGCCCAACACCATGCCTGGCTATTTTTTTGTTGTTGCAGTTTGGCCGGGGCCGGGTTTGAACCCGCCCACCCTCGGTATATGGAGCTGGCGCCCTACTCACTGGGTAAACTGGTGGGTTTATGGGCCACAGGCACTGCCCCTAAAATTCATTTTTATTATGAGATAATCTTGTGCTTATAAAAGTCTGCATTGTTCCAGTGATAACTATCTGTAGTGAGGGACCACTTTCTATTATTTCTAATCTGTAACAGACCAACACTTCTGTAAAATTCAATAAAAATGAATTACCATTATAGAAAAATGAAAAGAAAGGCACAAAATACGAGCCCCACTCATCTTATTGTCAGATTCAGCAGATGTAAAACTACTCAGTCAAATTTTAATAAAATGCTTGCTGTCTTCTCATTGTGGATGGTAGCAAACAGTTTGAGCACCAGCACCGGCCCATCGACCCCCTCCTAAGTAGCTCTCTTCTATCCTATCCTAACAGCGTGCCCACCGTCAGTCTAAGCTTGCCTTCTCAAATAACACATTCATTCTATTACATGTAACATTTTAAAACAAACTTTAAACTTGGTTAAGTCTTACTTTGCCTTTTAAATGTACTCTACATCTGTGATGACAAAAGCTAAATCCTTAAAGAATAAGCACTGTTCTTAGAAGAGATATTTTAGTAAAGCTAAAATATGCCTTTTTAAAATCAACCTATTAGTTACAGGTGATCATAATCTTACCTTTGCCTCCAGACACCTCACATATAGCATACATTCTGCATTCCAAGGGTTTTTATATGCTTATTCGAGGAAATCACTTTTATTTTTCATCAAAATTTGTTTTTGTTGCTTAATGATCCAAATGTTTCCCTCCCCCTCTAGTTCCGGGACTACTGTGCTATCTGCTTAAGATGGGAGTGGCCTGGGTCTCCAAAAGCATTGGAAAAGTGCAATTTAGAAGCAGCTTTCTTTGAAGGTCATTTTTTGAAAGTTTTATTTGACAGAATGGGAAGAATTCTTGATCAGGTAATACATTTTAAAATACTGATTTTCATATTGTTTTGTTACGATGTGGGATCATCAAGTCTTCGTTTAGATCTTCCATAAAGTACTTTTATTGTTTTCTTAGTTTTCTACTGGATGACTTTTTCATAAAGCTTGATTGCCAACAACTGGTGGGTTTCCGATGCAGTCTATATTGTTAAAAACATTTATTTGGCCTGACAGCTATTACAAAATTATATATTTTATTTTACTTCTCATTATAGGCATTGTCTTTTCTTAACACATTTCAGAGGTGACTAGAGTGCTTTCCTTTTATGATTCATTCAGAAGGCCTTTTAGTTAGGATGGTTAGTACAGCTACAGAGAGAATAAAACTTGTTAAATTCAAATTCAGAAGCCGTTAAATGTCATTTCAAATTGAATCTTGAAGACTCTGTGGTCTCATTAAAATTATAGAACAGTATTAGATGAATCTGCTTCTTCAGAGAACTTGTGAATGATACTCATTTTCAGATGGGAAAGGTGAAATACCAAAGGTTAATTTCCTTCCTCAAAGGTAGGTTAAAAATCAACAACTGGTACGTTGCTGTGCATATTTCATCAACTGTCAGGAGAAATGAGTTTGGGATTTTGGAATCTTCCCTCCATCTCTCATTGATACATAAAGTGACGAGAGAGCTTTGTTTTCCCATTGGGAAATAAAACAACTGGCACAATACTTTCCTCAAAATAGAAACTGAGTTAATCAATTTGGAATTAATTTTAATATGTATTATTAAAGTACTTGTTCATTTTTTAGCATTTTAGTTAAATATTTATGTGAGCATAGGAGTTATAAAAGAAATTTACTCCCTAAGTAGACTGGCTTCAATAACCAGAAAGTCAAACGAAGAAATTATCACCTTAGAAGTATGTCTCTAGTTTGGACTTTTAGGCAGTACTATTTGTGACAGTAATCAAGAGATCAAGTTTTTTTTTTCCTTTAATTTCTTAATAACATCTGCTGTATTTCTAGTGTTTGGTTGTTTGTCTTAAACCTGACAACCAAAGTGTGTAAATCTGGCTTTTAGCAGACATTGTGGTCTGCACACCATGGCTGTGTACACCTCTTGGGTAGCTGGGATTCATCAGTTCCTTGCGTTTTTTGCACAAGTTTACTTACTTTGAATCCGATTAAGTTAACAAGAGACATTAACAATCAGTATCAAGATAGTTATCTTTAGAGATTTTTGAACAAAAGCACTAACTAAAAATGTATCTAAATTTTGAAAAGTAATTTCTGAATTGAAAGTCCACTCTAAATTTTCATCATACTTGAGTATTTTTTCTTTAGTTTGTAGAGTGCTGACACAAAAGGATACACTGAAAACAGAATATCCCAAAATGTTTAAAATTCTTCTGATTTCACCTGCAGCATTGCATAGCCCAGAGCTGATTCATACACCTGTCTCCTCATTGTTTCTATAAACCTGTATCACCGGAAGGACAGATTCCTAGTATTTTATAAATCAGGAGTCCTTAGTTTTAGTTGTGAGACATAGTTAGTAAACTCTGGAGCCCAGGCTAAAACCTTATGTCTTTAAAACCCCTTGAGCTGGGCATGGTGGCACATATCTGTTGTCCCAGAAGCTCAGGGTGCCGAGGCAGGAGGATTGCTTGAACCTAAGAGTTTGAGGTTGTAGCGTGTGAGGATCATAACAGTGAATACCCGCTACACCCCAGCCTTGACAGCGTAGTAAAATCCTATCTCTAAAATTACTATTCAGCCATAAAAAAAGATGGAGACTTTACATCTCTTATATTTATCTGGTTGGATAAACATTGGAACACATTCTTCTTGGTAATGTATCTCAAGAATGGAAAAAAAAAAAAAAACCTATCCAATGTACTCCATACTATTGTGAAACCAATATATAAACACACTCTCATAAGAGTGATAAAACACAAATATAGTGTAGCAAAGGGGAGGGCATTTGGTGGGATCTCACCTAATGTGCACAATACAAGGGTATATTTCAAAATAACTAAGCAAATTTTAAATGTCTCACCACAAAAAATAAGTAAGTGAGGTGATGGTTATGTTAATCAGTTTGATTTAAGCATTGTATATCAAATCGTCACATTGTACCCCGTAAATGTATACAGTTATGATTTTAATTAAAAATTAAAAATAATTTTTTTAAAAACCAAAATACAAAACCTTGATTTTTCAAAACCTGGAGCCTTTTTGGTAAGAACATTATATAGTATGATCTCAGAGATAGCACATGAGTCCTGGGGTGCTGAGCAGTTTTGGTCTGGTTTCATTTTCTTTCTTTTCTAAATGTCTTTGCTGAGAGTAATTCTTGTTTGTATTTTCTTAGTTTGTATTCCTAAAACTTAATAAGGTAACTGGGCTGAGATTAAACATTTACTATGGATAGTTAATAGAATAAACAAAGTTAATAGAGTAGCTGATGTTATTTCATGTATGATTAAGAAGTTGTGATACCAAGTAGACAGGACACTATTGTGTAGTCTTATTGTTAATTTTCAAAAAAATGCTTTATAACAGAAACATTTAGTATTGATTGTAGCTGTGGTGATTTCAAAAAACAGTAAGATGCCAAAGTCCATAGCAGAGTCTAAAGAACATCACGAAACATTCAAAGAGACCAGGTTTTGTCCTGTCTTTGACTGAAGAGTTTGAACTTGGGCAAATAACTTAGACAAATGTACCCTTAAAATAGGTACCATTATGATGTATCAATAACAATACCAAAAACCCTCAAATATTTTAAGAAGGAGAATATGCTTTTAAACTATCTTTTATTAGGAATATATATTTCCTTTCGTATATCTTGCTTTAAGCTAGGATTATGAAAAAGAATGACTCAGGAGTAGTTTTTCTTTCAAAAGAAAAAAACCCACATGTTTATGAAACTTATGGTGAGTGAGAAAGACTTAGTGCATAAGATTTGAGAATTTTCATTTATGTAACAAAACATATGTTCATCACAGTATCTTTTACATCTTCTGGCACATGCCCAGGCTTTCCCCTTTGAGTGCTAGTTATTTCTTAATTGATATTCATTATGATCAAGGATTTAAAAGCTGCTGTTGGGTGAGAATAAAACATTCAGATCGATTGATGGGTAATTTTTTTTTTTCCTTACTATGTCACCCTGGGTAGAGTGCTGTGGCATCACAGCTCACAGCAACCTCAAACTCTTGGGCTTAAGTGATTCTCTAGCCTCAGCCTCCCAAGTAGCTGGGACTACAGGCGCCCGCCACAATGCCCGGCTATTTTTTTGTTGCACTTGTCATTGTTGTTCAGCTGACCCAGGCTGGGTTCAAACCTGCCACCTTGGTGCATGTGGCTGGTGCCATAACCACTGTGCTATGGGCCCCGAGCCAGATGGATGGGTAATGTTAAGTGTGGGCCTGCCTCATCTTCCCCTCTGCGTGCGACAGCATCTTTGTCTCACTCATCCAGTCACCAGCTTCTCTGCAGCCCCTCCTGGCAGCCAGTTGCGTTCCACAGGTCAGTTTCCTTTGTCTGCTCAGGAGAAAACTGGAAGAAGTGAGCAGTTTCCGTGGAAAGGCCTGAGTGAAGAACAGCACCTCTTCTAACATAGTGTGCTTTTGCCTTGATGTTGACATAGTCTGTAAAGACGTCCAGGCAGCTTTCTATGGAGACTAAGCAGAAGTAAACAACTAGAATTCAAGTAAAATTGCGATGTTACACTCAAAGTGTACAAAGACCCTGTACACGGATGTGCAATTGTTTGGGGAGAGTTAACGCTCACGCAGGGAATGAGGTGAACCCCTTCTGGAATCACCATTGTGAATCTTCTCATTCATTTTGAGGCAGAGTGTGGTCTTTTCTGTTTCCAAATACTTTCACTCTCTTGACAAGCTGGTTGATTTGACTTTATTTTCCGGTACACATGCTTTTGGTAATGGGCAGTAGTTGAATAATCTCAGTTAGGAGTATCATTTCTAAAATTCTATTGCCGTATGTAAGAGGATGTAGCTCGGTCCCTGCTGCTGGTTCTCTGCTCATGTGCTCATGTCTGACACAACACACTGGTGATTCCTTATGACTCTTCAGCTACGTCACGAATTAAATCAACCTGCATAAAACAGACACCCCAACTCTGCCAAATGTTCATCTTTTCTATATGTTTATATGCATGCTTTTAAAATCTTTTTTCTGGAAGTTTTGGACTTTGACCAAGGTGCTGAGAGCCAACTTAGTTGTAGACATTTTCACTGCGGAAGAACATGTGGAGGGGGGAGTGAGATGGTTGATTTTCCTCTCTTAGATAAGATAAATCGAAAAGGTAAATTAAGTACACGGCTATATGCTATACATTGCAAATAATACCAGATGTCTTTCTGTTTTCTACCTCCCCCCAGCCATACGACGTGAATTTACAAGTCACCTCGGTGTTATCTAGACTTTCTCTCTTCCCCCACCCCCACATCCACGAGTACCTTTTGGATCCTTATGTGAACCTCGCTTCTGGCTGCCGATCTCTCTTCTCTGTAATTGTCAGGGTAAGTCAGGGGTCCTGTTGTGTTCCCTAGGATGGATCCACTCGTCCAGTTCATGTCATAACAGTATTACATTCAGTCAGTGAAGTCAGGGGTCCTGTTATGTTCCCTAGGATGGACCAACTCGTCCAGTTCATGTCATAACAGTAACAGTATTACATTCAATCAGTGAAGTCACGGGTCCTGTTATGTTCCCTAGGATGGACCAACTCATCCAGTTCGTGTCATAACAGTATTACATTCAATCAGTGCCATATAACGAAAAAGGCTTCATATCTGCTGTTTAGAAGTAATTACTATACACTTTTGAACTATTTTACAGAATGAGGAAGAAAAAGAAAAATTTTTTCTTTTAAATAATATATATGACTTTTTATATTTTAAAGGGTGGGTATGAGTTCTTGGTCAAATAAGGTTATGTGAGTACTGGAAACTTCTATCCTTTAGTACCAGGGTGTGAGTTTTGGTTTTTTAAGCCTGCGAATCTCTGTGTAGTTGATTTTAGGGACTGAGTTCCTTGTGTCTGTGATGCAGGTTGTTGGAGACCTTATGGTTCGAATTCAGCGTATTCAGGACTTCACTCCCAAGCTTCTCTTAGTCAGAAAGCGATTACTTGGTTTGGAACCTGAAGGCCCTATGTGAGTTAGTGCTTTACATATTTTTTTCATCCGAAAAATGTACCAAACTTAACGATCGGCTGATATCTTGACTTGTCCGCTCTTGCCTTTCCAGTATTGACCACATCACTCTGCTGGAGGGTGTGATTGTGTTAGAAGAGTTCTGTAAGGAGCTGGCAGCAATTGCATTTGTGAAATATCATGCTTCCTCCACACCATAAATACCGTCTCTCCAGTAAGGAGGGGAACAGAACTGTCGTGCACATTTCATCACAAAGGACTGAGTTCCACCCAGCCGCAAGAGGATAAGAAGCCTTTTTAAATGAAGTGTTTCCGTAAACTGGATAGAACCATGAAGAACCTATTGTGTGCATTGGTAAAATGTTGTCTGATGTTGTTTTCATTGGCTGTATCATAAAGGCTCTTTATACAAAATGGCACATTGTTGAATCCAGGATACAATCAAAGGAACTTCAGGAAATAAGCATTTCTAATGACTATGTGAAAAGCCGCAAAATTTCTGATGTTGTGACTTTGATGACATTTCTGTTATTTTAATATCCTTTTAGGTAGCAAGGCATTTTGACTTTCTCTGGGACTCAAATGCTTATATTCTTTTGGTTTAATAAGTAGCAAAAAAATCACTAATTTTGTAACTTTTTAAGGTCAGAATTCTTATCAGACAAAATATTTAAAAAATTGTTAGTGAGAAAAAAAAATAGAATTCAGGAACCATCAAATGAATTCAGTTAATTATAGGAGATAAAAATACGTAGAGCACCATTAACTTTCTTCAGCTTTTCTAAGAATAACAATTTATTATGATAAAAGAAATTCTTCATTAATATAATATATATATATTTTTAAAGAAATGTTCTTTTACTCTTTGGTGCACATAGCCAGTGTTAGTGATTAATTTTTATGTATGGGTCCCAGTTTAAACTGTGTCATTTTTGCAAAAACATTGAATTTATGCTCATCATTAGTAGTTTTTGCTACAATTGTATTTTTTTAAGCAATTAACATGTGAGTTGAGAACTCTTTTTTTCTCTTCCTCTCTGAAAATTGCTTTATAATTTTACTTTCTTACTGAAATGCATGCTAGTGTCTAGGTTGGGAACTGACTGATAAATGTTAGGCAGCAATCAAAATGCCAGTGGCCTCCTTAATGTTTACATTTTTTTTGTTTTCATTTTGTTCAGTCTTTTGTTTTAAATAATTCTAAAAAGATTAAAGAAAACAGTCTTTTAAATGTCCTGTTTACACGTTAGAGCATTTGGGAAATGGGGTATGTACGTGAGTGGGTGAGTATGTAGGAAGGAATAACTTAGCAGGGCTGCGCTGGGCACAGCACACTTGGACTTGACTGAGTGGCGTTCGCTCTCGCCTTTCTGTTCTTCCTTTGAGTGATGCTTATCATGCAAATATTGCTTTTACTCTATTGTTTGTTTCTGATGTTTAGTTGAAACTTTACGCAGCAGCACTTTCCTCTTACCTTTCCATTTATTGATAATGTGTATTTGGGGGAGCAGACTATTAAATATTCTAGCTTGAACGGAGCTGTGCCTTCCCCTTCTAGGAAGTGATTTTATGTAGCATGTTTGCAGACGGACGTGACGTGCCCCGTGCACAGAAGCATGTTGTACACGTCTGCTCACCTTGTTGTATTAGCTTTTCTGATTTATAGTTAGTTTTTGATATTTATTAAGAACAAAATATTAAATATTAAAAGAGTATGAAGCCTCAGCTCTAGAATGCTTACCACTGTTCAAACAAGAAAAAGACTCAACCTCTGATGCAAATCTTTGTTAGCTCACTCTGAGAAATTTATCAAGTAAAACAGTGAAAGAAACAAAAGTGGGATATAGTTACTTCATGCATGATTTTCGTTAAATGATGTTGAATGATGAGAAAGCATTATTTAGTTTGCTGTCGTTTTTGACCACTTCCTACGAGGAACACTGCAGCATATCCATTTTTAGATGTTGTTACAGTCTACTTTGCTCTATGTGTCTTTGAAATGAAGGCATTAAGAGAGGGCGGCGCCTGTAGCTCAGTGAGTAGGTCGCTGGCCCCATATACCAAGGGTAGCAGGTTCAAACCTGGCCCCGGCCAAACTGCAACAAAAAAATAGCCGGGCGTTGTGGCAGGCGCCTGTAGTCTCAGCTACTCTGGAGGCGGAGGCAAGAGAATCGCCTAAGCCCAAGAGTTTGAGGTTGCTGTGAGCTGTGACGCCACAGCACTCTACTGAGGGCGATAAAGTGAGACTCTGTCTCTACAAAAAAAAAGAGATATTAGATATTTCTTAATGTTTCCATAGCACTCAGTAGGTGTAATAGCAGTGATGTCACCTCTCAAACCAAATGATCTTTTATCCTGATTTCACTATGGGACCTTATAGCTAATCCCTGAAACCGAGCTCCGAAAAGCTTTAACTCATGTATTTGTGTGTATGCTGCTTCTGAAAAGATAATTTTTCTAAGTTATTGTGATGGCTTTGATTTGTAATCAGCTAACACTTAAAGTTTAATTTGTTTCTCTTCTAGGGTTCCTTTTCTTCTTTCCTTTAAAAAAACATATTTAGTTCAGACCTAGAGCCAGCACGAGTTCTCACAGTGCGTTGGACTTGTCACTGAAAAGCTGTATTGCTTCACTAGTCTTCTGCTGACTGTCTCCCGAAAGCTGAAAATTTCTATTACTCAGTACTTGCAAAAACAGCGACTAAAATGCACTATGTTGGGTGGAAAGCACCACCATAACATTTGATTGCCATAGCAAGTTCCAAACTAAATTTTAGCTTTGCTTCACGTTTGTATCAATAGGTATGCACATTTTTAACAACTTTATAAGGGTGTAGTCTTTATTTTTAGTTATGAGCCACATTCTTTACTTAATTGAACGTGGATTTGTCTCAGCCAGTTGTCACTGAAGTACTCGCATTATAACAATGTAACATTCTCATAATGTTTCTGTGCAATATGGAAGCTGTGAGTGGATTCATGGCTTTCTGGTTTAATTATACATTATTGTTTGTGTAAATATATGTGTATATATGTATATATAAGGACCAAAATTCTTAGCTCGCTTACACTGTTGCTAGTGTAAAAGATTGTTACACTTTAATTTTATGGGGCACAAATTATGGAATAACTTCATAAATTCATGGTAACATGTTTCCATAAATTATTGCATTAATATACAATTACCATTTAATTATGAAGTCCATAGATACCAACAGAATAAGTTACAGTGAAGTGCTGAAACCACAAATTATACGGTAATTATGTTTTGGGTTGTACAAAAAATGGAAATATGCATGTCATTTGCGACACGATGTGTTAAAACATGATAATCATATTTCTGGGCCCTGTAAAATAGTGTCACTGTAATACTTTGTTTTGCCTCCTGCCTTGTTTACATTAAACAGAGGATATTTGGTAAATTTTTCTATTGAACGTTGTGTAGGTTACTTTCAGTGTTATCAACATCTGGAATTCTTGAACCATCCTTCAAATGATGGTTGTGTACCGACTTGCTTTTCAAAGGAGGTTGTGATGGAGCTCCACTTTCTGTGCTAACAATGCATGCAGGACTAAGGGATAATCTGAAAAATAAATGGTGTAATTTTCAAAAACGCCTTCTTATACTTTTGTAGAATTCAGATGGGAGCCATTTTATCCAATGTTAAGCTTCAAACAATGACTCTTAGGTTTTTCTACCCGCCAGCTCACAAAGGGATATGGTACACTTCAGTCAATGGTTCAAGGGATTCTAGGGAGAGAACATGAAGAAATGTATCAATATTTGGGGGGGCGGTATATAGCTTAAAAGTCCCCCTGGGTGAATCTCATATATATCCTCCACCTTTCTCCTTAATACTCACTGCCCTAGGCTTGGCACCTGTAGCTCAAGCAGCTAAGGCACCAGCCACATACGCCAGAGCTGGTGGGTTTGACTCTAGCCCAGGCCTGCCAAACAACAACGACAACTACAACCAAACAATAGCTGGGCTTTGTGTTGGGCGCCTGTTGTCCCAGCTACTTGGGAGGCTGAGGCAAGAGAATCACTTAAGCCCAGGAGTTGGAAGTTGCTGTGAGCTGTGATGCTATGGTACTCTGCCTAGGGTGACAGCTTGTGACTCTGTCTCAAACAAAAAATAATAATCAACTGCCATAAAGGAAGGTATATTTATGCAGGTCTTAGAAAAACAATTTGTGCTAAGCATTATTTAATATTTTCCCAACACATAAAAATGTTACTTTTTAGTTGACTTGTAAAACAATTAGAGTTTATACTTACTCCTTTCACTTGAGTATTTGCCAAAGTTCCATAATTGGAAACTGAAGGAAACATGTAATACACAGCTCAACCAGAAGGAAAAATGTAGCTATTAATCCCAACTCCCCAAAGATTCTTTTCAGCCATTGTTACTCAAAATAGCTTTAGAAATAAATAAAAAGGCAAATATGTTGAAAGGATGGAGGAAGCAAGGTTTAGGCATTGAAGAGTTGAAATTACCCTTCTTACCCTGAGCTACTTCAAAAGAAAACTGCATTTTAGAAATGCATAATTGGACCCCTGTCCAAAACCTACTTTAAGCTGCTGTTAAGAATTTGGCAGGGTTTTATCTGGAAAACTAGTAATCCAAGGGAATCTAAAGAATTAAAGTTTTGTTGGAGTAACTCTCAAGCTAGACCTCTTTCCCAAGAAAACAAAATAAGCAAAAACGTTGTATGTCAGCGTGCAGTGTAATGACAGAGGATTCAAAAGAATGGCCTATGTTTTAGTTGGTCTTAGGCTAATATGGAGAGTTGTTACCTGTGGGCTACCTTGTAGAAGGTGGGTTTTAACTTTGATACAGACCCCATTTTGGGAGGTCCATGTAAGCCTGTTTCATTCATACCACTCTTATGATTTGACTGTTGTATGCATTAGAAAATTTTTGCATCATTATGTTATTTCTAAAAATATCAAAAGTAAGATGCATTTTATCCAAAAACAAGAATTTTGTTTCTTCACTTTTTTTTTTCCTTTGGACACAGAGTCTCACTCTGTCACCCAGGCTAGAGTGCAATGGCTTTCATAGATCACTGCAATTTCAAACTCCCGGGCTCAAGCAGTCCTCAGCCTCCTGTGCAGCTAGGACTACAGGTGCATACTACCACACCCAGCTAACTTTTCTGTTTTTTATAGAGACAGAGTCTCGCTATGTTGCTCAGGCTAGTCTTGAACTCCTGGGCTCAAGCAATCCACCTGCCTCAGCCTCCTAAAGTGCTAGGGTTACTGGCATGAGCTACCACACCAGCCCAACAATTTTTTAATTGAGTTTTTTTTTTCTGTTTTGGAAATTTTTTTAAAAAGAGTTTTCTTTTTCTGTTGTTCAGGCTGCACTTGAACTCCTAACCTCAAGTGACCCTCCTGCCTTACTCTCTCAAGTAGCTGGGACCCACACCCAGCTACTAAGGAACAAAGATTTACTAAGGATTTTGTGTGAACTAGGTGTTAAGGTGCTAGGAAAACAAGCAGCAACAATTTCAGCCCTGCAGACAGTCTCAGTGATAGTTCAGTGTGTTCACACAAATAAATTACATTGCAGATTGGTGAACACTGTTGGAGAAGCTACTCAAGTGGTATGAACACAAGAAGAAGTAAGTGATGTGTCAAATCATCTAAAAGGGAAAATCTGAAACTCAAGTCTTGATTATAGTCTTACTGTTGAGTATATTATACGTTTTTTATATATTCTTACATGCCAGATATTCTCAGAAGTTGTAACTATAAAAAATTCAACTCATCAAGAAGTGGAAACTGTTCTACGCTCTACTGTATTTGCCACACTTAACTGTCTCCTTTCACTCCCTTCTGTGGTTGGTATAAACTTTATACCAAAATATGAAGTATTAGCCCAAACAGAGTTTGGGGGCTCATTTTTTCTAGTTGATGAACAGTAAGTAATTGTTCTGATTTGTGATCTTTTTCTAGAACTATTATATAAGGAGAAAGCAAGTAGTCAATGGGAATATTAAAACCAAAGGATCGTGAAGATCTTAAAGTCACTTTAAAAAGTGACTCAAAGATAAGAGGTAAGATTTGGCTATTTATGGAACCAAACCTTTCTCCTTACTTTTTTAACCCAGTGCTCCCTTGGCAATATTCCTTATTCTTGCCTGGATTATGGCGCAAAGTGACTACATCTTCAAGTAAGAGACAGACCAGCCCAGGCTAATAGAAGCAGTAGAGATGAATTCAGAGGCGAGATGCTGGGTATGTGAGGAGAGAGGGAATATGTCAACCTCCGCTGAATTCTCTTCCCGTGACTCGTACACGTTCCTGAAATTTAAGCCTCAGGTCGGGCACTTGCCAGAGAGCGAGGTGGAGACTTGACTTGCTTCCTTCATACCCTGTCTTCTGGGTGTGATCCTCAAGGAATCACCTGCTGCCCCACATGTTAAGGAGTTAAAGAGAATTCAGTGTGCTTTTATTTTTTCTGACCGAAATCGTTTTATCAGTGTGCTTCATAATTTTATATTATGACCTGTTCTTCCCTCTAATTAGACTAATCAGATATAGAGGCATTAAGGCAAGTAGTCTCTTGATTAACCACAGCCTTACACGAAAGTAGAACTCAGTAGCAGACCTCCAGAAATTTGAATATCACTGTGGGTCACTTTGATCTTACACCAGAAGGTGACAGTGAGGGAGAAGGAAGGCGCCCCTGCTTTGTGTGGCTGTTACTTTATCATGTATCATCCATGCATTCATTTTCAGAGTGATCGCACCATTAATTCCTTACAATGTTTAATTCCAACGATGCGCTGAAGGCTTCAAGAATGGTACTCAGTTTAGAGGATCAAACTGAGCCAAAAACACATTCTGGGTGTACTTAACAATAGACAACCCTTTTTTCAAGGTTGAGAACTGCAACCAGAATTGCAAGCTTAAAAAGCTAGACGTGGCTCAGAAATAAAGAACAAGTGACACATTCAGCCTGTGAGATGAGGGGAGATAAGCAAAAGCTTCTCGAAGGCCGTTATTGCCTCAGGCCTGTAATTTATGAGTAAGGAATCATAAAATCAATTTTACTATAATTCAGAAAGATGAGATGACACACAAATTCACTATAGCCTGGATAAAGCTATATTTCAAATCCCTGAAAATGAGATTCATTTATATAATAACATGAGAAATGTATTCCTTCCTCCACTCACAAGTAGAATAGCAGGTAGGGTTTTAATTGATTAGACTTCCCAAGAGAACCATGTACTGAAGATTTCTAGAGGGAAACAAATTAGCCATTCCTCAAACATTAGTCTTCCATGTTTAAAGCATGCTTTTCTGTTTAAATCTCTTTATCCTGTTGCTCTTACCAGCAACGTAGCAAGTCACAGAGCATTTTACGGTTCTGTAATCTTTGTTGGCTGTTTCAATTATGTGTCCTGTGATCGTTATTTCCATTCTTTTTTAGAAATGATTGGAAAATAGACCTTCTTTCTTTTTCTTGAGCTGTATTGGTAATAATGTTGCCATAGAAATGGAAGCGGAGAAGAAAATACCTACTTTTAGGATAAAATATCCACCCCAATAGTCAATGTACCTTGGACTCCTTGACAATACATAGGTTCCATTTTATAAAGACTTAACATTTTCCATAAAATGATCCAAGGTTTTTCAGCTTCAAGTAAGCCTTTCCCTGAAAACGGGCAAGAGCACGTGTGACTCATTGAAATTTGGGTTCAGAACCACATCCTAAAAATAATAAAAGCTATAAATGCAAATGTGCATAGCAATTTCTGGCTGTTTTTCTTTGGAATTTGACATTGAAATAAAAATAATTTTGCACAGTTCTTGATGGTTCAAGTCTTTTCATGCATAGCATATAATATAATTGATATTCATTGAGTATGGAGTGTTTCAAAGAAATTACTCAGAAATTGCTGATCTACATCTTGGAAAGTAGCGTTGCTCATTACCGTTTTTATTTCAATGGCAAGGAAAAGATGAGGGAAGTATAATTAATTTGACATAGATAATTCAGGGCTGAGCATTTCAACATCAACACCGTTTTAAGGCTATTACTAAAAGTTCTTTGTCGTCAAGGTACAGACTGCTATTGCTATACTGTCTGGTAAGAGACCATTATATTTTGACCTGTCCTCCAGAAATGTGTGTAATCAATCACTCAACTAACACCATTAGCCTCTTAGAACAGAAATCCTCACTGTCAGTCTTATTTGGTTAAGAAAGATGTTGGATAGGTGCAAAGGCAGAGTTTTTCTACTGATTCCTGTGTTATTTTTGAAAGACCTTGCCAGTTTCTCAGACCTTGCATTATATTCTTTATCTGCAAACTGTTCAGAAATCCCCATATCACCATGGAAGCTGATCCCTGCCTATTAACTATGACTTTTTTAAAAGATACATATATTTTGCAGGAGCAGTTAAGCTGCCCTCAGTACCTCTTTTCATCAAACTCCTGACAGTAAGTGGCTACTCCGCTTACACGGAGACAGGCTCTTCTCTCCTGATGTGACTTTCCTAGATGACCCTGCTCACAGTGGAAAGACGTTCCGGCTAGATACATAAAACACCGTAACTGAGTCCTGCTTCCAGGAGTGTTGACGTCTGAGGTCCAAAATGGATAGTATTGTTGAAAGGATATAGTAGCACATCCATGATGCTCAACAAATATTTATAAATCTTTATGGCTTGGTGAGAGAACAGGATTCCAATAAAGTCCCTAGCTTTGAGAGGTTTGCTTTTGAAAGTAGAGGGGGTGAGGCAGGTTCCAAATCCACTCTCCTATATTCTGCTTTGTATTGCTGGGCTAAGAGTCTACAAGCTAGCTTTCCCCTTTGCTAATGGGCCTTCTACCAAGTTTTGTCAAAGAGGGCTTCCCAAGGGAGAAGGGGGATGGGAGGAAGGAAGAGCAAACTTCCTTTGAGGTTGAATGTTCTTCTCAGGACCATCTCAGCAATGGGTTTGCAGTAGTTGGTTTCAGCCTCCTTTTTTTCTTTGTTTGTTTTGTTTTTTGAGACAGGGTCTTGCTTTGTTGCGTGAGCTGGAGTGCAGTGGCACAATCGTAGCTCACTGCAACCTTAAGCTCCTGGGCTCAAATGATTCTCCTGTCTCAGCCTCCCAAGTAGCTGGGACTACAGGTGTGGCCCACCATGCCTGGCTAATTTTTAAATAGCCTGTTACTCAGCTGGTTTCAAACCTCTGGCATTGAGTGATCCTCCCGCCTCGGGATCCCAGAGTGCTGGGATTGCAGGTCTGAACACCACACCCGGGCAAGACTTCATATTCTTTAAGCCCTCTCGAAACCAGCCTTGCTAGCAGCAGCAACATGGCAGTGCCTCCTCTCAGCAGCCTGAGTTCGAGTTTCCAGGGCCCTTCCCCCAAGCTTCTAGGTCTGTATGTGACCCCAACCTCTTTGTTCTCAGCCTGAGCAGTGGCAGCTGTCTCCTGGGTTATTATTTCTGATGACTTCAGTAAATGACCTTTGTTCCCTTCATTCAGCCCTCCACAATTCATGTAACCAATTCCCATATAAAAATCCCTCTGCTGAAATCTCTAGTATATCATTTCCATTTTCCTGACTGGACCTATCTCAGTGACAGCATCTTCCCCTGCAGCCTAAGGAGTTCAGTCACCGCAGAGCTTTTCAAGGATACTGAAATTACCTTCATTAATAACACATCTTAGTGCCTCAGTGAAAATTGTCACCTGGACCCCATCAGGAGATTTAGTTGGGTATTCATGCTCCACATGAATCTACATTTCTATCTTGCCAAATCTATGGATTATTTTTCTGCATTACCCTAGGAAGTCCTGGCATCTTGGCTCATCGATTGTTGGCCACCAGTAAGTACACATTTTGTTAAATAAACCAAGAAACTGTTAGAGTCATTTCCATCTCTTTAATGAAGTAACACATTAAATCCAGACTAAGTGCACCCCAGTCCATACATTTGACCTGATTTAATGCTGTATTTTATCTCCCTTTGTTCTGGTCTCACAATAATCCCCAGATATCTCCTGATATAAATTAGCAAGATGTTGTCATTCTTTAGGGGTACAAGCTAATGCTTTCCAGGTCAGACTGCTTTCCACCCTAGAACATACTGAGATCTGACCCAAATGATAGACCTGGGAGCCAGAAGTTTCCACTGGCAGAGAGGCCTTGGGTTCAAGGTTATCATCTTCATTTGAGTCTACCCAGATGTGGCCATTCAAAATTTCAGAGCCCTGCTCTTCCCATTAATTCATTTTCACATGAGTCATGGCAAGTCTATGAGTTTGACTTTCATTGTAATTCTGTAACCGACACAATTAAACTTTGGTCATAGTTTTTGTATGAGATTGGCCCTATGGTTAAAGAAATAAAATTATTTTAGGGCTGCCCTAGAACTTCTATGGTTCTGTCTTAGACTTGAATTTAGAAGTTTAAAATCTTGAGCTAATACACTCTCCACTTGGATGGTGGTATCCCACTTCAATGCTATTTGTAGTCATAATTACTATTAATACTATAATTAGGATAACCAAGGGGCAGTGGCAGTTTATGCCTATTGTCCTTTTCATTTTCAGTCTGTAGGAAAAACTATATGATCCCCCACTTGTTTCAGGAGGCATTTCATCTCAGCCACTGGTGATAATTTAATCACTGTGCCCCCACATATAATGTAATTAGAAAGTATGGTATTTCCCATTGACAAAGAACTCAGCCCAGCATTTAAGGCCAATGACATAAATCAGTCCCCAAAATTCATCTCTGAGGGTCTGTTTCCTGGTACGAAGTACTGTATCAGTCAGTATTCCATTAGGAAAATAGAAACCACATAAGGCATTTCAACAGAGGGAATCTACACAGGGAATTGAATGTTGGAGGGCTGAATGAACAACAACAAGAAAACACATTACTTTAATTTGGGGCTAAAACCAGCAGGAAGCAGCACCACTGTAACACAGGGGGATTCCAAGGGAAGAAGTTGAGATCTGCAGAACCTTGAGGGTCAGGGAATGGGCCCTGCAGAGATGAGGCTCAAATCTCAGAGGAGGGGTTGCCGTCAGGCCTCGTGTCTGCAGCAGTTCTTGGACTTAATTTGTGGATCTTGAAAATTTAGGGGGGTATTGGTGAAATATTTTTTAGGATGCCTCTCTACTACATGATTAGACTGAGATCCTGGATTTTGGAGAGAAAGAATACAGAGATAAAGTGACATTTTTAGCACATCCTATCAACATGACATTGGCCTTGGTCCCCCGGCTGTGGTAGTATTTGTCATGTTTCTCTACTGTGAAGTTATTCTTTTGCCCATTTGTTTTTTAACACTTCCTTTCTTTTTTGGGACTACAAAATACTCCAAGCCCATCTTGTGTATTTTCTGTCCCAGTCTTAGAATGAGTTATTTCTCTAAGAAGCATCAGGGCCATGTCCAAACCTGAGTTCTGCAGTAATGCCTTGACTTGGCATGCTACTCTCCAAAGCAAACTTAAGACCAGCTAGAAGATGATGATAGACTACCAGAACTATTCAGACACAGTGGGGAGAGCAGTAGAACTTGTCTGGAGATAAGAGTGTCTATGTTAGTAGAAAAGAAACCTTCATAATCACCAATGTTATTGAGCTTGAGCATGACCACATACAACACTTCCATTTTAGACTTCCGATTATTTGCAGAGGAAC
This sequence comes from Perodicticus potto, assembly GCA_963574655.1. Classification (NCBI taxonomy): domain Eukaryota; kingdom Metazoa; phylum Chordata; class Mammalia; order Primates; family Lorisidae; genus Perodicticus; species Perodicticus potto. The sequence continues at coordinate 30,358 of CAUYRH010068781.1, forward strand.
AATACACTGATAGTTTTAATCAAAGCAAGTTATAGCCAGGCATGGTGGCTCACTTCTGTAATCCCGGCACTTTAGGAGGCTGAGCCGGGTGGATTGACTGAGCTCACAAGTTCAAGACCAGCCTGAGCTAGAATGAAACCCCATCTCTAAAAATAGCAGGGCATTGCGGCAGGTGCCTGTAGTCCCAGCTATTTGGGAGTCTGAGGCAAGAGAATCACTTGAGCCTAAGAGTTAGAGGTTGTTAGAGCTATGATGGTAGGGCACTTTGCTGGGGGTGACCAAGTGAAACTCTGTCTCAAAAACAAAAACAAAGTACAGTTATACATCCATGTCCCATTATTGATGTGCACTGTGAATGACTACTTTTTCTAAATCCTGTAATAAGCTAATAACTAGAACAATTTTATTGCGTTCTCTCTTGTGCTAAAATATTCTGTTGCTAATGATAAGCATTTACAATGAACTGCATTTCTTTTAAACATGCCCAAGAGTATGGATAAGCTACAAATTTTAATGACCTATTTTGGCATTTTTTAAATTTTAATTTTACCGGAAGACTCGGTAAGTGTGATGGTGCTCATAGCTCAGTGGTAGGGCACCAGCCACAGACACCGAGCGTGGCAGGTTCAAACATGACCAGGTCAGCTAAAACAACAATGACAGCTGCAACCAAAAAAAATGGCTGGGCATTATGGCAGGTGCCTGTGGTCCCAGCTACTTGGGAGGCTGAGGCAAGAGAATCGCTTAAGCCCAAGAGTTGGAGGTTGCTGTGTGTGATGCTATGGCACTCTACCCAGGGCGATAGCTTGAGACTCTGTCTCAAAAAAAAAAAAAAGACTCAGTAAGTGGAGGTGATCCAAGCCTCTCTAGGCCACAGAGGCCCTTGGCTATAGATTTTTTCTTTTCTTCTGACAGAACTGGTTTGCTTAAATCTGTACAGATGAGAACACAATTATTGTAAAATGGGAAAACCCATGTCAGCTTTGTGCACCTGTGTTTGCTCTGTAAAGGGCAGCGCTTTTGTATCTTGAACTGTATCTTGAAAGCCTTCCTGTGTCAGAAGCTCCCCTGCATTAAACATGAGAACCTGCTGAGTGCTGTGGCCACAGGGAATTGTGGGCGGCCCTTCAGGAAGAGCTGGGCCCCCAGGGAGGAAGGGTGCTGGGCTGAGGCAGTGCCACGCTGTGGGAACACCAGGGTGGATTTTGACTGTACGTGGATCTGATTTTGATGTTTTTCTTTAGTTAAACAACTGATCGTTTCTCACTGACATCCTGTGAGGAGTGGGTGACAGTGCTGTGGTGTGGTTTGGGTCTGTGAGAGGAGAAAACCCTCCTCTGAAAGGGAAGAGAGGAAATGGGAAGCAAGGATGGAGGAGAAGAAAGGAACATGAAGAGATCAAGAAGGAAGAAAGGGGCTGGAGGAGAAAAGCCTGGAGGAGCAGGCGACAGAGAAGACCCTACCGCACCCCCTGCTTGCCAGCACTTTGCCCTGACCGCTGCAACTTATGGCTGTGTCTCGGCCTCTGCGGCTCCTGGGCCCTGCTGCCTCATCGCCTCTCTACCTTCTGCTCCCTTCCCGCGTGTCCACTCCACCCCTAGCCCTTTTCCTAGGGAGAGCAGAAGGTCCCCAGGTGCCCTGTGGACTCAGCGGGCAGCTCCGTCTTATCTTGGGCTGGTGCTGACATTTGGCACTGGGCCCAGTGATTAAGGATTTGGCTTGTTCCCAGGACTCGCCCCTGTGATCAACTCCCTCCACCCCCAGTGCAGCATCCTGGTCCAGGCTTCGTCACTGCCCAGCTACGCAACTTTAGGCACCTAACAACCCCAGAGGGCTTCAGTTTCTTCATCTGTAAAATGGGGATGGTGCCATCTACCTCAGAGGGTTGTCGTTGGACCCAGAGAGGAATAATGCCTAGTACCAAACCGGGTACCGAGTGGGCACTACGGGGGGAGTAAATGGGCCCTGCTGCTGTGTCTCAAAATCCTCTCAGATTCCTTGATCTGTAATTAGCAAGAGTGGGCCCTGGCAGAAGCTTCCGGACAAGCTTCCTTCCCAGGTGGTTCGGATAGGTTATCAAGGATTCTTTACAGACATTAGTCTCTCCCCACGTGCTGGCTCCTGTGGCCCAGCCTCAGGATGACTCTCATTCCTGTCCATCCTGGTGGGACTTTTCCTCAGCTGCCCCCTCCCCACGGTGCAGCTCACCGACCTCAGACTTCTGCCCCTTCACAAGGGGAAGGGCTAAACTGAATCTGGGAAATGGTTTTCCATGTATTTACACTCCCCCTCCTTTCCATGCCCTGTAGCTGGTGATGCGATTCTTGTTTTTTCCTATTAAGTTACTGGAATAATTTGAGCTGAGCTCAGCACTCCAGCGCTGTCAATAAGCAACTCTGCAGCTTTTCTCTGCAGCTGTTACTCCTGACAATTAAGAACAAGCCTGGAAATGTCCCAGGTTTACAGTTCCATGTCTGCTGCTGACAGGTCAGGTAGGGGCAAAGGTACAACTCACTCAAGGGAGCTTTGGAAGGGCAGGGCCACTTCCCGCCAGTCACTGGCTAAAGGGGAAGCAACCCCACCACCCGAGGCTCTCCCAAGCAGAGCTCATCAATCAGTGGGAAGCTACTGTGGACCCAGGCCTCTCAGCAGTTACCCAGTGTTGTCACTGGAGGGCGATGTCTCCAAAGTCTCTCCCCACCAATACCGGCGCTGCCCAGGGAGGGGTTCAATTCCAACGTGAGTTTCTAGATTGTTTCAGTTAGTAGAGCAATTGGAAACCATGGAGCTCCTTCAGAAATCCTGTGAAACAGGGATGTGCTGTTAAGCTTTAGACAACAAAATACGCAGATAGAGAGGTTTGCATTTAATCAGTTACACTAGGTTCTCAATCCTGGCTGAAGATTAGAATCTCCTTTAAAAGGTTTAAAAACTGTAGCTATTGGGTTGGGCTCCACGAAAGGCTGATTAAATCAGACTCTCTGGAAGATGTAGCAGGGACATTTGCATATTGATAAAGCTCCCCAGTAATTGTAATATTCATTCTGCAAGACCATAGTTGACATTGGTAACAGGAACTAAAAGAAAATCTATGGGAGGTAATTTTACTTTTAGACAATTCCATCACATTTTCTCCTGCAAGTAGGTAGAACGTCTTGACCTAGTTCTGGAAGGGATCAGCGGTTGATCACTTCTGCTTGAAGTCAACTTGCCTCTTGCAGCCCATTTTCAAATAATAACACCTTTCAAGAGCTACCAAGTTATTAATACCTATGTGTGAATTAATTTATCAGATATCAAGATAGGTAGGATTCTGAGAAAATTGAGCCCAGAGAAGCAAATGTTTTAAGGAGAAAGAAGAAATTTTACATTGACTTCTTCCTCCCTGTATACAGACTTATCCTGAAAAGTCAGAAAGTACTAAAAACTAAAGCAAACCCTTTTAAAATCCCTCTATCACTACTGACATTTTGATATACTTGCTTTCAAGTATTTTATTCATATATGTCAATCCGTGAGGTCTACATAATTTTAATACCATGTGCTAAGCAATTGCGCTGCTGGAGCTCCATACGTAATGTTATCTTATCCTTTTTGCCCTAAATTGTATCATGGACATTTTCTCATGCTTTCAAAATTCTCTGGAAGCATTATGAATGCCTGCCTAGAATTACATTGTATAACAGACTTCAAATCACAACCACAGTGCAACACAAGAATGTCTGAATCGTGCCTACGCTTCACTGAAGGCCCTGCTTTTGTGCGTCTAGTAGCAACAGCTGCCTATTGTTGTTAGCTTTGCACATCCTCTTTCCAAGAGGCCAAGAAGACACAGCTGGAATCTCTTGAACCAATTACAAACTCTCAGAAAAAAGCTCATTGGCCAGTCTTGGGGTGAGTGTCCTCAACTAGTCCAACCAGTTGTGGGTGACAATAAGGGGTGTGGGAGTGAAATCACAGAAGCTGCTGGGGCCCACTTTTCCACCCTTGTCCCTGGATGGTGGGCACCATCACAGACAGGACTAGGAAAGTGTTGGGCGGCGCCTGTGGCTCAGTGAGTAGGGCACCGGCCCCATATACTGAGGGTGGTGGGTTCGAACCCAGCCCCGGCCAAACTGCAACAACAACAACAACAAAAGGACTAGGAAAGTGCAGCCTGGGCAGGTGGCTCTCAGCTGTCCCTTACAACCTATCCTTCTTTACCTCTTCGCTTTTGCATGGGAGACAGTATGTTAGAAGCTTTGTGGGAATCAAAGGACAATCTCTAAAGAAGCTTAGGATCCAAATAAGGACATATAACACACATGAAATGAAAAAGCTAAATCGTAGTCATGTTGGCTACTTTTTTTACTGAGCAGATACTATGTGCCAAGTTCTATAAAATTATTATTTCATTTACTTTTCAGAATCATTTTTCAAGCAAGGTGCCAATATTCCAAATTTACAGATAAGAAAACTGAGGCTGAAGGTTTACCACAGTTGTTGAAGGTAACCAGAATTTAAACTCAGGCAGCCAAAGCTCTCACTATTTCCACAACGCTGGGACAACTCTGATAAACTGACCTGATCTTAATGGAAGAAATGACCATCATCTTAAAATGTCTTAAGTAGGCTTGGCGCCTGTGGCTCAATGGGCTAAGGAGCCAGCCACATACACCTAAGCTGGCGGGTTCGAATCCAGCCCGGGCCTGCCAAAAAACAATGATGGCTGCAACCAAAAAATGGCCGGGCGTTGTGGTGGGCGCCTGTAGTCCCAGCTACTTGGGAGGCGGAGGCAGGAGACTCACTTGAGCCCAGGAATTGGAGGTTGCTGTGAGCTGTAATGCCATAGCACTCTATCCAGGGTGACAGCTTGAGGCTCTGTCTCAAAAAAAAAAAAGTCTTAAGTAAAATCCAGCAGATCCTTTAATACCTTTTTTACCTCTGTCTCATGAGACTTGGCTTAGGTAAGGCCCAAAAGCGAATTACAGAAGGGAATGGATTTAATCCTTAAAATGCAGAGTTATAACACAGCCAGACTAAAGTACAAGTGAATAAACCCATATGGGATGCTGGAATATACCCACACCCTGGGCAGTAACACTTTTCAAGAAAGATAATGATATAGGCAAAATTGTCCCTAAAATAAAGCATTTTCGAGTGGTTGCCCATTTTGTAGCTGTCTGGTAAGAGCCCTGTGATCGGGTAATTCCCCTTTTTCCCAATAACGACGGTGGGTTGCTCAACTGTCTCACATGGTTAACTGCAGGGCTTAGGTTTTGGCAGAGTAAAGGATTTATTTTTAGCAGTTTTATTAAGATGGAATTCATATGCCATACAATTTACCCATTTAAAGTGTGTAGTTCAATGGCTTTTTTAGTCAATTCACAGAACTGTGCTTCCATCTCCTCGATTTTAGAACATTTCATTACCCCTGAGAGAAACCCACTCCCCTTGGCTATCACCACCAATCCTCCCACCCCAACACCCAGCCTTAGGCAAACGCAAATCTACTTCTGTCTCTAGATTTTCTATTCTGGGTGTTTTATGTAAATGGAATCATATGTTATGAGTGCTTCGTGCAGAATGAAGTTGCAAGATTGGGGCAAGAGCTGATTTACTACAAGCAATAGAGAAAAGACTGAGAACTCCATTATCATCTTCTTCACTTAACACCAGGTGTCTCCCCACTAAATAAGTGTTGAATACGTATTTAAAAATATTGTCATGGAGCTGGGTGCTCCTGTTGTTTGAGCCTCCCAGGACATAGAAGCAGAAGGATCCCTTAAGCTCAGAAGTTTGAGTCCAGCCTGGACAACAGAGAGAGTTTCTATCTCTTTAAAAAAAAAAAAAAAAGATGTTGAATATGAATATTAGCTTGCAGGAACCTAATGGTCAGTCTTCATGCAGGCCCAGCCCTGAATTACACTAAGCTATCACCAGTGATCTTTCAGCACTAAACCTGTCTGTCCTATTTTCTCAGTTTCTAGCTAGATGCTTGAATTATCTGAAGGACTTGTTAGAAACACAGATTCCTGGGCTCCTTCCCAGGGATTCAGTACTGCTCATGTGGGGTACAGGTATCCTTTTGAAGAAGTACTCCTGGTAATTCTGCTGTGTGCAGGGCATGAGTCAGGCATTTGGGAACCAGTATAAAAGGCTTGGTTTCAGAGATAAGACACAAGCTTCTTTGCTTACATATCTCCCTATCCATCTATCTTTCTTGAGGCAGCAACAGCAGAGACTTAACCTCCTTACAAGGCCATCTCAGTTATTATATGGAAATTTCATTTTAGGGAGACCAGGGGAATCTTTCCAGAATAAAAATAACAGAAAGCCCTGGAAGCCATGGCAAGCTGCTGGCCTGCTGGACCTTGCTGGAAGACGGCCTGGGGACTTCAAACAATCACTGCCTGAGCCAGGGAGGGGGCTTGGTGAGGTGAGCATGCCTGAGAGCCCCCCTCTGTCTCCCAGCTCCCCCTTCCTGGACCTGGAATTCATCTCTTTCCACTGAGCGGAAATGCTTCCCTTAGCTGGGTCTCGTTTTATGCCTTTGATTTACAGAAGCTTCTCAACAAATAAATATCAGTTGATTGCTGGGTCACAGCCTCTTGGAGAGCTTTTGAGAAGTCTTCAAGGGTAAGGAAGATGAACTGGAACAATATTTGAAAAACAATCCCAGTTGTTTATCGCCTTGCCAGGGGCTGAGACGCCAGTTGCATCCTGGCTCCTTACCACCACCGTATGAGGCAGACAGGGTGTTAGTGGCTCCTTTTTGCGGATAAAGAAAGGAGACTCAGAAAAGTTGAGAGATTTGCCCAAGATTAGCCAGCTGGCCAGTGGCAGCCTCATCCTGGGCCTTGGTCCCAGATTTCCAAATCCCTGGGTTTGCCATGTTGCCTAATAGCCATAAATATTTTAGAGAAGCCTGTTGGGATATAAGGAACTTTGGGGATTTTTGCCCCAGCCATTTAGCCACAGAGCCTGGGTTTATGGAGCCACTAATTCATTCTGACAGTGCCTTACTGCCTGTAGAGCCTCAGCAGGAAGAATGAGGAAGAGCTACACATTTCAAGGATGGCTTAGCCCAGCGTAGTTCTCCCCACATGCCCGTTCTGGGGCATCCCAGAGCTCTCCTGGAAAGACCAAACATGACCTGGTTTATTTGTAAGACTAGGTGGCCAATCCTTTCCCAAGACAGTCAAGACATGGCCCTTAAACCTACTAGCGATAGTGTGCACGTGTGTGCGCATGTGGGGGCTTTGTTTGTAATGGCTTTGGCTTCATGAGGCTGCTTTTGGTTTTTCTGTTTGGCTTGAACGTGGAGCACAAGCTAGGGTTTGCTGAACTGAATCCACACTGCACTGCTGTGTACACGTGTCTGCTCGCCCGTGGACGGAAGAGATGTCCATGGGCTTTTTCTGGAGCAGCCTTGGCTGGGCAGTGACCGCTTGTCACCTCCTGTGAGCTAGGGAGGCTTCAGCAGCAAGCTCCGGAAGGCACCTCTCACTGAGGTAAGAGAAGGGACTGTACCCAGCAGTTGTGGTATTCATATAGTACAGTAGGAGTTCTCGGGGTCAGAGAGCCTACTGTGTGCCCTATTCTTTGCATTATTTCCTCCTATCCTCAGGGTAAGCCTACTGGGTACATACTCCGGTGCTGCAGATGAGGAACAGGCTCAGAGAGAGGAGACAGGAATTCCTACTTGTGCAGTAAGGTCTACAAAGGACGCGCTAGGAGGTGCTGCAGTGGTGTTTGAAAGGAAGATTCAGTCTGAGGGTCAGAGAACGCCTTAAGAGCGAGAGCTATTTTAGCTGGCCCCAGAAGGATGGCCACGGGTTAGTGAAGGTGTGAGGAAGGTGGGAGGTAGGGAAAGAGCAGCCAGGAGATGGGTGAGGATGGGTGAAAGGCTTGTGCTGGAGTGGGACCCTGGCGCCCTTACAGAAACCCAGCATGATACAGGGGAGGACCAGGTTAAGGAGGTAAGTCCTGAGGCTGGGAAGGAGGGCAGGAGCCAAGTGGGGGAGGCTTTGGTGGCTAAGGATTTTAGACCAGCTTGTGATATAACAGCAATAAATAGGTTTTTAGATGAAGCCTGAAAAAGCAGTTCACATTCTTCCTTTGGGGAAATATTTCACACGCCCATTTTCCAAGAGATTTTTGGAGCACAACCAACCAGCCAATTCCTAAGATACAGGAATTGTCCGTTCTCATCTTTCCATAGCTAAGTGTCTTAGCATCTTATCTATATTGTAAATGACATGAATTCAAAGACACCAGCCCCTATAGAACATCCTCTCCCCACAACACACTCCTCACAGCCTTAATTATTTACTATTAAAACAACTTTTGGTGATGAGGATGAAAAAGAGGAGGTATCAAATTGGTCTGTATTGGATAAAAATAAATGCAATATTCCACTCCAGTCTAACCTGATACATTTATACAAAAGATTTTCTTACATATTACAGGTCAAATCATGCCTCCCTCAGAAAATATGTGACTAGATAGTGCAGAGACTGGTTTCCTTCCCCCACACACAGAGAGCCATCTGCTTACAGTTACATCATAGACAGAGTAATCTGTGTATCTCACTATGTAATATGCCAAGAATGAATTAATGATCTGCCCCAGCATTGAAACTACAGTGGGGGTTGAACTGGAATACATTAGGTTGTGAAAGTCAGAAACTCAACTTGAATTAGCTTAAGGGCAAAGCTAAACTATGGGAAGGATCACGGTATAATGAGGAAAGCCAGGGAGCTGGGATCTGGGTAAAGTCAGCGTCTGCGGTTAGAATGAGCCCTCCCCGGGAGAGGGATCTCTGGACAAAATGTCAGTGTCTATTATAGGTATCTATTGTTTAAACTTGAGACATGTTTCTATAATGTTATCAGGAAAACATAGTGTGGTTGAAAAAAAGGCAGACACTTTTGGGGGTCAGACAAAAGTGAGTTTGAACCACTGACCTGCTGCTACTTTGAACATAGCCAGTAACTTAAATTCTCTGAAATTCCTTTTCCTCAGCTGAAAAAGTGACTATTTATGGATTTAACGAGAGTGTGCATAAAAGGACACGGATCTATACCAGAGACTCACTGAGAACTTTATAAATGTTGCCCCCCTCCCTCCATTCATCAGGGAGTGAGGATTAATTGTGTATATTAAGGGATCCAATATATGTAAAGTACCAGAATAGTTATCTGATTCATGTAAGAGCTCAAGTGTTAGTTATGATTATCATCATTTTGATGATGTTTCCATTTCCCTATGAGCGTACCTCTGAATGAATTCAATGACTTCCCAAATTGCCCACCTTCCTGGGGGAGATAAACATAAAAAAATGTTTCTTCTCTGCCTGTTTTTTTCCATTTCAACACTAGGAATTGTTCTTGTTCTGTAGTCCCCAACAGACTTTGGACATTTAGTCAATATGAATTAATGATGTTCGTGTTGGTGTGCCAGCTCTTTGACACTAAGTTTTTACACCAGCAAAGCCAGTGTAGAATTAAATGCTGTGCTGTGATCCTGATGGAATCACCATTTGCTTTGTTCATATTTCTTGCTATTCATCCCACCTAACAAGTCCAGTTTTGCTGCATTTACACAGATGGTATTGGTGCATCATCTGAAGCCCCTTCAGGAGTAATCCTCCTTGTTTTCCTCCTCTGTGGCAGTGGGTGTTGGAAGGGTCTGTCTCTCCCTCAATTAGGCCCTGAGTATAACATATGACAAAGAAAGTGTAGAGAAAGCATCCGGTGTTCGCTACCATGGTGAATTAGGAATCTCAGAACTTTCTTTAGCCTAAGAATTTACCTGGGTTGAAGATTGTCAAAGAAAACTTTGCTACAACATAAAAGAAAGGCAGGGACATGGTTCCATTAAAGGGGCTTCTCAAGTGGAAGATTACAGTCTTCTTGATGGCAAAGCATAAAGCATCTTAGTGCACCTCTAGTGCTTAGGTGAGTGCCTTGATCAAATGACAGCTGCAAAGCAACAAGGGGTGGGGGACAGCTAACACTTATTAAGTGCTTATAGGAGCCAGACATTTTTTTGTTGTTGTTATTGTTGGGGATTCATTGAGGGTACAAGAAACCATGTTACACTAGTTGCATTTGTTGGGTAAAGTCCCTCTTACAATCGAGTTTTGCCCCCATAAAATAGAGGAAAAAAATTAAAATGATATAATACTAATTACAATAAAATAAAAAGGAAGACTAGGCAGGAATGAATGGAAGAAGGAGGAAGGGAGACCTACATATGCAACAATAGAAAGAAGTCAGAGAAATCATTATACATCATTAATAGTCTGTATATCATTATACAGATATAAATATACACAGCATTCAACCATTATATGAGACTATGTAATGGCAAGGAAAGATATCCATGATAATTAGGTGAAGAAAACAAACTGGAAAAGAGTACTACCTGAATTTCTCATTTGTGTTTATTCATATAGATCTACAGAAGCACAAAAAAATGGAAGAAAAGAATAAGCACTGAACACTAAACAAGGATTCTATGTCCTGGAGAGGAGTGGTTTATGGATGATTATAATTTCCTCCTTTTTATGTATCTATATTTCCTAGACGTTCTGTTGAAACAAGTATTACTTTTACAAACATAAAAAAATCTGTTAATTTCACTTCTAGGAATCTTTTCTAAGAAAATAATCAGATATGATCTAAAATGTGTTAGGATGGCCACTGTACCATTATTTATAGCAGTGGAAAGGTTGTAAATAGTCTAGCTACCCCACTATGAAAGAATGATTAGATAAATTATGGTATTGAGAATTTAAAAAAAATTCTCATATTCCTAGGAAAAGACTGATTGTTCTGTAACCATGGTGACAAGTACCGCTATAATAAGGTTATAAACTCTATCAATCAGTGCAACTTGCTTCAGTGAACACATGTTGACAAATCAACCAGTGATAGTCTCTTGTGTATGAAAGTCGGCCAATCAGGAATGGAGTTAGTCCAAGAAATATGTTTCTGAATGCCAACCAATCCATAACAGTCCTACTGGAGTAAGGATGTTTCTAGAGTTGACGTCAATCTATTTATATCCCTGCAATTCTGCCAATCCCTGAACTCCATGTTTCCCAAAAGTCCTGTATAAAATCATGACTCTGTTCTGCTTAGTGAGATTGTGCCTAACCGGCACAATTCTTCCTTACTAGAATAAGCAATACATTCACCTTTGTAAACTCTAGTATTGTGTGTCCTTTAGTACAATAAGCAATGCATTCAGGTGTGTGCGTCTATGTATACACACACTAAGGGAGCACACATGCACACATATATGCAAACATATTATGTAATATCATGCATTCATTCCAAATTTTGTTTTCAAAGACAAAGTATTCAAAATACATTATGCGAAAAAACTAAACGCAAAACTGCGTATTTGTGATCCTAATGAGAGAGAGAAAAGAAAATACCCCCAAACGTAAAAATAGATATCTGGGTTGTGAGACTATGGATGATTTTTTTCTTGTATATTTTTTTCTTAAATCCGCCCCCCAAATCCACAACAATCATTCTTTTGCAATAAGGGGGAAGATTATTTCTTTAAAAATCTTGGTGGCTTTGTAACGCTAAACCAATTAATTTTGAATGCCATCTGAAACGTTTAGGACCTCCTTATAAATCCCCCCCCCTCCTCCTTTTTTGAGACAGGTCTCAGTCTGTCACTCAGGCTGGAGTGCAGAGGCACCCTCATAGCTTACTGCAGCCTCAAACTCCTGGGCTCAAGCAATTCTCCTGCCTCAGCCTCCTGAGTAGCTAGGACTTCAGGTGTGTGCCAGCACACTCAGCTAATTGTTTAAACTTTTTGTAGACACAGGGTCTGGCTATTTTGCTCAGGCTTGTCTTGAACTCCTAGGCTCAAGCTATCCTCTAGCCTCGGCCTCCCGAATTTCTGGGATTATAATAGGTACGAGCCACTGCACCAGCCATAAATCTTTCTTATAAGATTCTTTAATTGGTAATAGGCCATGAGATGAATCCAAAGCCCTCCACACAGTGAGTATTTATTGTGCCCCAGTATACCAGATACCACATGAGGTACTTAGGTTCTGAGATGATGTAAGATGATGATGCTTAATGATGCAATACTTTCCTGAAAACTATGTGGAAAAAGAAGTTTTCATGAACTGGATGGAGCATTTGAAATTGTGTCTTCCCTTCATACATGTTCAGCTGCTTATTATTAGTGGCGACCATCCATGTGGCAAATAAAGACAAAAAATGGAGCGTAGGTGTTAGGCAGTACTGTGAATAATATGCTATGAAATGCAACATAAAAAATTGGGAGCAGTCTAGACTGCATAGCAGAGAGTGAAAAGTATATTTTAATTTCTCCTACTATCCTTTTGTTTATTTTGGAGGGAGAGAGCTTTGGCTTCTTCTTTTCTTAATAAAAATAGTGTCAATGTCCTAATTGCATTTAATTAAGCCATATTTCTAGCGCGGAGAATGTGGAAAGATGCACTGAAGCCTGCTGTTCTCCATTTCCTAATTCATGCAAGCAGCTCTTAAATGGGTAAGAAATGATGATTGAATATTGTGAACAGGCACAATAGTTAATCTCATGTGAATAGGCAGTAGGAGTGGCATGTGTTTGTCTTGGGTTTGTTGGAAAGGTTTTCGTGATCAAACACTGAAAGAGGATTTTCCCCATTTTCTTCCCGCTGACAATGCATCACTGATAGTTTGACTTAATGAGGTTCTTAGGTTTAATAAAATAGAAAAAGGCAGTGAGCCATTTCCCAAAATGACTTGAAAGAAATATTTGGCAGAAATAATTGAGATTCATAGATAACTGGTCCATAGAACACTGTCAATTCCTGCCACCCTGAACTATGCCCACTTGCTCTACATTTCCTGCTGATTTTAGAATTCACCCCGTTGCTGTCTCAGTGGCAGCAACTTCCCTTAATAGAGGCCATTTTTCATGAACTATGAGATGCTAAGGAATTAATCAAAATTCTCCATGGATAAGCAGGAAATTGAGAGTCTGTACAATCCTTGATAATGATACTTTAGCTTTGTATAATCTGCTAGAGTTCACATAACCTTTCATAGGTCTTTAATTCTTTCACTTCTCATTCTAATCCTGTCAACTGGGGACTAGTATCCTGACTTTGTGGTTGAGAAAACTGACGCTCAGAGTCCTTAAGTGAGTTGCCCAAGGTTTCACAGGGAGTAAATGGCGGAATTCAGACCCAGATTTCATAGCTCCACGTCTAATGCTCGATCCAGGCTACCTGAACTACTATGCTCAAATGAGCAAAAAACAGTGTTCACATTTGAGGTCCGAGGACCTGAGCTGAAGCCCTGGACCTCACCTTTAGTTAGCAAGTGATGCAAAGCACATCAATTAGCCTCTTTCTCGTTTGCAAAACAGATACGACCAAGCCAGTTATCAGTTTATTACTATCTCTCAGCTCCAAATCCACCCTTCATTGCCCTGCTCTGTGACCCTATAAAGCCTCCTAGAAGATGAGATGACCGCCTACATTTGAGGTGACTTGTGCCACTGAGCCAACAAGCAGAGAAAGTTGTTATTCTATTGACCAGAATGATTAATACCAATTGCCAAGGAGAAAATGAGTTCTACTACACAATGTGGTGAGAAGAACTATGTCTGGAACACAGAGAATTATCTAGATATCCTCTTAGTACTTCTCTGCTCAATAGTGAAACTTAATAGTAAACTACAGAAATAAAGCCAAAAAAAAAAAGGTCAAGATGACCGAGGACTCAGACCCTTAGCGAATGAAGGTTTGGGGCATTTACCCAGGTTAAGATCCCTAACTATCTGAGGTTCTGCCTGAGGGTAAAATAAATACAGGATGGGTTGCAGGAGAAGGAAGTCACAGATTGTCAACTATGGTTTCTTACAAAAATGAGGGCTATGATAGTGTTGCAGATTTTCTCTTTATTTTTTATATGTATATAATCACTTCTACACATATAATTATGCTCTTCTTGCTTTTTGTCACTATTATCATTTAACAATTGTTGGAAGTTAACTTTATAATTTAGTCCTCATGTGTGAAAATATTCATTGGGATTATGAATGAATTTGAAAGTTATTATGATGGAGAATGTTTATCCTCTTGTTTTGAGAAAACAGAACTTTTTTTTTTAGTTTGAGATCCAATCTCACTCTGTCCCCCTGGGTACAGTGCTGTGGTGTTATTATAGCTCACAGTGAGAGAGGATACCCGAGAAAGGTGAGGTCCAGAAGAACAGGTTTTCTCAAGGAGACCACAAGGATACACCTACAGGGTCTTCTCCGTGGTAACTCAGCTCTTGGGAATTTGTAAACTTAACTTCCTGGAACTTGGAAATTTCTAAGTTCTGTGAAATCCTATAGTTCTGTAGGGGTTGGAATAGCATCTCCTGCTTGATTCAAACTGCCCAATGAGAAGGGTACCTATGGGTTGGTACTTTTTGACTGTTGATAAAAAGGCAAAGACCAAGCCAGTCTGGAAGCACAGCCATTTGGAATTCTTCTATGCCGTAAGCTCCTGGCCGGTCAATAAAGCCCTTCCTCTTATAAACATGGTATTTGGGTGCTGTTTCTCTCCATTGGGCCTCATCTTCTTGCAACATTTTTGGTTCCCTGACCAGAAAGCGAGATCACCCTTGGAGAGAACTCGTACCTGGTAGTAGCTACCAATCCTCTGGACACCCACATGGGAGCCCCTGATCAGCCTGGGTGACTTGAACCACTGAGCACGCCAGGGAGGCAGTTTGGCCTCCCTGTGTGGATGCCTCAGCTGGGTGGAGAAAGGACCCCCTCAGTGTGTCTTCAAGGAGTCAAACACCAGGAGAAACTGGCATGTAGGAACAGGTACCTACACAGGGAGACATCTAAGACAAAGTATGATTGATCTGGGGGGTCCCACTACAGTTTTAGTGGAAGAAGGAGCCTGATCCAACTCCTTGGGCATTAGATTGCCGGCAGGTCTGTTGATAGGTGTGTGAAGGTGTGTGACTGTGGTGTGACTGAGAGAACTCCAAGGGTAGAGTAGGACCTCCCTTCACAGGGCCTAGGGGAATGTTGGTTTGCCTCCTATGGCTAAGTGGCAGCTCGAGTGGGAAATCAAGTCTATCCAGATTATAAATGGGTTGGAACTGTGTGCATGTGAATGCTTGGAGACTGACTGAGACAAGTAACAATAGGTGGGGTTTCACCCCCCACCTCCAGTCACTGAACAAGCATGTGAGTGTCCCCTTCTTCCCTGCTCCAAGTTTGCCCCCTGGCTATTCTGAGAGAAACTGGAAGTTCCAGGTTTTCCACTTTCTGTCTTCAGCCAGCATGTGGCCATGTGGGACTTGGGGGAAAATGAAAAGACATTAGAAAGGATGTTGTTGTAGTTTTGTTACTAGAATTTCTTAAGTGGGTCCTTGGTCTCAGGAATTTGAGAATTGAGCCCATGGGTCAAAGATCAGTGATAAAATGAGATTTAGTTGGATGGAGGGGCATGCAGAGAGAGTGGAGAGTGCCAGAGGTATTGGCAGGGGGGCCGTGCCTTGGAAAGTGTTGTGGTTCCAGCAGTCTGGTGAGCTCTGGATAGCCCTTGAAAATCTGCTACAGAGAGTGTAAATCTTTTTTTTTTTTTTTTTATTGTTGGGGATTCATTGAGGGTACAAGAAACCATGTTACACTAGTTGCATTTGTTGGGTAAAGTCCCTCTTACAATCGAGTTTTGTCCCCCAAAGGTGTGGCACACACCAAGACCCCAAGACCCCGAGAGTGTAAATCTTGTGCCAGGCAGGGCTGTATCCACATCTACTTCAGGTCTCCAAGGTGAACAGCCTCTGGAAATTGGGGAGGAGGCCCAATTTGAAGGTTTCCTGCATGGGTCCTTTGTCTAGGGGTAAATAATTGGCCCTGAGAGATATTTTGGCCAGGACTTAGTAAATGGAAAAATACCTTTACAAACTGAATTAGTATTCTAGCAAATGAATGAGTACAGCCCCTGACCTTGGACAAGGTTATTAGGTCTTTGCTGTGGTTTTTGTCTTGGGGGGGGGCAGATTAGAGTGTGTGCTCCTTAGGGTGGAGCCATCCTAAATGTTTTGGGCTGCTTTGTTCGTGACCTTGCTAGGACTCAAAAGGTATGGCCTGCAACATGTTTGTGCCTGGAGATGGAGTCTCTTCTTAGATTTAATAAAATAGAACAAGGCAGTGAGCCATTTCCCAAAATGACTTGAAAGAAATATTTGGCAGAAATAATTGAGATTCAGAGATTACTGGTCCATAGAACAGAGATGGAAATGGAGTCTGATGTCTGAGCTCACCTGAGCCTGAAAAATGGGGGTTCCCTGCCCAACCTTGAGTGAGAAAATCCTGTATCAGTATTATATCTCATAAAATATCTCTCATTTGTAAAATGTAATAATTTAATTGTTTAAGAACCTGAGTCTTTGTCAAAGAATAAGATTCTTGCCTTTTTAACCGAATTAGTTTGACTGAGTGAATGAGTGACTTCATAGTAAACTGGGTTCCTGTTTTGTGAAAAGTGAATTTTTGAGAGTAAGAGAAATTAGAAAGGAAAATGGCATTGTGTAATGAAAGAATCTTGTGTGATTTGTGCTGAAACAAAATGGTTGTTTAAGAAAGTGAAAGACAGGGCAAGAGTTAAAAAACATTTTAAATGTTTGTAGATTGTCTATGCAGGTTAAATGAAGCTCATAAAAGGAAATTTGTGAAGGAATTTACATGTAATCCAGTAAACTATGTATTTCGTTTAAAATCTTTTGGCTTGTAATTTTCTTTAAACAAATGTTTAAGCCTTTGATATTTGACAAAACTTTCAAAATCAAAACTCTAAATTTGGGGCTTGGCACCCATAGCATAGTGATTACAGTACCAGCCACATGCACCAAGACTGGTGGGTTAAAACTCAGCTCAGGCCAACGAAACAACAACAACAAAAAACTCTAAATTTGGTATTTTTGAAATATTAAGAGCACTGAAAACCTGAGAAAAACAAATTAAACTTATTTGATTTATTAAAAATGTATAGGAAACATTCTCAAATATGAAATTGTGATTAATTTTGTATAGGTTATGGTTATATATATGTTCTAATGTTATAAAGCATTTGTCTGTCCTAATGTATAAAGCATTGGTCTCTCCTCACCTATAAAGCATTAGTCTGTTCTAACATATATTGTTGGTAATAATTTTAATTCATCTCAAAAAAAAAAAAAAAAGAAAGAAAATGTTTTTTGTAACTGACTGAGTCCGAAGTTTGTCCCCAAAAGGAAAAGAAATATTAAAAGAGGCTAATGAATTCTCTTGGATTCAAATTCTTGATATCCTTGGAAATTGAGTACCTTTGGACTAAAAGCAGACTTTCAGAACTTTCTTTGGAAAGTTAACATGTCTATGAATATTGCTAAATCAGTTATGTGGAACTGGGCTAGTTTGTTATAGCTTTTTATTTGAAATATTGTTGATTCTTTCTATGTTCTCTTTTCCAGAAGTCAAAAAAACCATTTTCTGTCTTTTGAGCTATTTGTAGCTTTTCAAGCAATATATGTACTTATGAGCAGAATTTGAAACATGTATTTTTTCTCTCTCCTTGATTTCTCCAGAATTTTAAAGCCATTTGTAAGTATTCTTAATTTCTGACAATACAGTTATTTGCATAAGTTCAATAAGAATCTGTTGATACGATATGATAAAAGGACACGATAAAAGGCACTGGTTATTTTACCAAGACTTTGGCTGGAATAGCATTTCCAGAGGTGCTCAGATTGTGTTAAGGAATTAAGGTTGACTTTATAAGGCCAATAAAAAAGCCCTTTGTAAAACTGGTCAGATACCCATCAGTCACATTTCCTGATCTGCGGTAAGTAATGAAGGTCACTTGCTGACGGGTCCAGGAATCAAAATGTGCTGGGGACCTCAAGAGAAGAGGAGTTTACCCAATGCAGACAGGTATCTAATGGCACAGATGAAACCTGGGCTCGTGAAAGTCTTTCAAGAAAGTCCAGCTTGAGATTCTTTATAAAAGGTTCCAGCAAAGCCAATTTTAAAGGAAAGAAGAGTAGATAGCTAATAATTAATTATTCTTGCTGCACTTTATGCAAATAATCAGACCCAGTATACTAAAAGTACAGTTTATTTTGGAAACTAAGTTCTACGATAATTTGTCTTTAGTAAAAAGAGAAATTGAAGAGAGAAAAATGATTGAAAGAGAAAAGAGACCATGGCCCACCTATATTAAATCCCAGCCTTGTCTGTACTGTCAACTCATAAAATGAGACATAACTGTTTTACTAAACTGATCTGTTAAATAGGACTAAGAGACTGGCCAAAGAGTATAGAATCATATACAGTAGTTATATTTGCTCTAAAGCCTTACAACTCAACAAAGGTTGCCTGTTGGCTACAATGGAAAAATTTGTGCAGCATTAAATGTTATCTGCTGTGTCTATACAGATACCTTATGAAAAATTAAAACTTAAAATGAGAAGTTCCCAGTAAATGGTGTAACTGTAACCCTGCATACTACTGTGCCTAATCTGTATACTTGGCTGAGTCTGCTGCCAGCAGAAGCCAAGTGGCTCACTTGCCTGGACTTAAAAGATGCCTTTTTCAGTATAAGGCTAGCTGCAGAAAGCCAGAGGCTATGGCTTTCCAGTGGGAGACACCAGACACGGGAATTGCAATCCAGTACACATGGACCAGGTTGCCACAGAAGTTCAAAACTCACCCATGATTTTTGGAGAACTGCTGACTTGTGACCTCCAGAAATTCCCGGCAGAGGAATTAGGGTGTGTACTGCTCCAGTATGTTGATGACCTCCTTTTAGAGCATGCTACCGTAGAGTGCTGCACCTGAAGCTCGGACTATCTTTTATGACATCTAGACGTATGCGGCTATAAAGTGTCTAAATGGGGTTGCACCTGTGGGTAGGGCACCAGCCCTATATACCGAGGATGGTGGGTTCAAACCCAGCCCCAGCCAAATTGCAACCAAAAAAAAAAAAGGGCATTGTGGCAGGCATCTGTAGTTTCAGCTACTTGGGAGACTGAGGCAAGAGAATCACTTAAGCCCAGGAGTTGGAGGTTGCTGTGAGCTGTGATGCCACAGCATTCTACCAAGGGTGATAAAATAAAACTCTGTCTCTAAAAAAAGAATAAAATAAAGTAAATAAATAAATAAATAGTCTAAATGGAAGGCCCAGATTTGCCAGCAGCAAGTGCATTATCTAGGATTTACTGTCCGGCAGAGTGAGAGAAATCTAGGCATAGAATTAGAGGCAAGTCATTAATCGCCTCCCCACCCCCACGAGCTGAAAGCAACTGCAGGAATTCTTAGGCGCAGTTGGTTTTTGTCATCTTTGGGTTCTCAACTTTGCCATCTTGGCTAAGCCCTTGTATGAAGCAACTAAAGGAGGGGAAGGAGAGCCCTTAGAATGGGGAGAACAGGAACGTGCCTTCTCTCAGCTAAAGATGAGACTGATGACTGCATCTGAATTGGGCCTACTAAACTTGGCCAAGTCCTTCACTCTGTATGTCTCAGAGAGTTATAAGATGACTGTTGGTGTGTTAACCCAGCTGGTTGGGTCCTGGCCAAGGCCTGTAGTTTACCTCTCTAAACAGTTGGATGGAGTGGCAAAAGGATGGTCACGCTGCTTATGGGCTCTAGCCGCTATTGCTTTCCTTGTGCAAGAAGCTGATAAGCTGAATCTAAGGCAGGATCTCAAAGTGAAAGTATCCCACTCTGTGGTCACTTTAATGAACACAAAGGGACATTTATGGCTCTCTAATGCAAGATTAATTAAGTACCAAAGCTTAATGTGTGGCAATCCACGCATAACAGTAGAAATATGTAACACCCTGAATCCAGCCACACTCCTTCCAGTCAGTGGAAGAGAGACTGAGCATGACTGTACAGAAGTTATAGATAATGTGTATTCTAGCAGACCTGACTTGTGTGACCAGCCTTGGATAAATGCAAACTGGGACTTGTATATAGACTGAAGCAGTTACGTGACAGCACAAGGTGAGGGACAGGCTGGGTATTCAGTGGTTACCTTAACAGAGACTGTAAAGGCTAAGTTCCTACCCCAAGAAGCCATCAACTCAGAAGGCTGAGTTAATTGCCTTGACTCGAGCCTTAGAACTAGATCAGGGGAAAAATGTGAATATCTACACAGATTCCAAGTATGCTTTTCTGACTCTCCAAGTGTACTGGACATTGTACAAAGAGAAAGGACTATTAAATTCTGGGAAAAAGGACATTATGTATCAGCAGGAGATACTTCGGTTGCTAGAGGCAACCCTCCGAGGTATGGGAACCCCGGAAGGTAGCAGTGATGCACTGTCATTGACATCAAGGAGATGCTTTCACCGTCACTAACGGGAACATGAGGGTCAGTACTGAGGCAAAAAGGGCTGCATCCAAACTGTATCAGGTGTCGTGAATGGCTCCCCTCAGCCGTGGGTTTCAGAGTTCTCACCTATCTACTCCTGAGAAGAGAAGGAATAGTTGGCAGTGAAGAGAAGCCAGGAAATGGAGGGAGAATAGGCGCCACCATGATGACAGGTCTTTGATTAAGTTGCTGGGCTCTACATCTCCCACCTGGCAGCCCTGGCCAAAACCGTCAGTCTACAGAGTGTCACCTGCAACCAGTTCAACATGTGCCAAGGACTGATGGCACCCCCAGGAATCCAGTTGTATGGAGCAATGCCCTTCAAGGACTTCCAGGATCTAAGGGACCAAGTCTAGGTCCAGGATCAGAGCCCAGTCCTTCTCAAACCAAGGTAGAAAGGACTTTATACCATCATCCTGACTACATGCATGGCAGCAAAGGTGAAAGGAATCCTTACCTGGAGTCATCACAGCTGGCTGAATAGAGCTTCACTGCCCCTTGGGAAGTAAAGGTAACTTTTAAGATGGTGAACATGCCCTGCTTCAGCCACATACTGAGAGCTGGCTGGTCAGTGCATGGCTGAAGCCTGAGGAAACTCCTCAAGAAACTTGTCTTAATTGGACTTTGGACTGGGGAAGAATGTCACACAGAGAAAAGTAAAAACTCATATATATATTAGCCCACCACTGTTGTACTATTAAGACCTGAGTAGAGAACCCAAAAAGAGTCACAGTCCCTAAAATCTCAGTGCTGAAAAGTAATTAATATCAGCACCTGCGGAAGCAAGCTGATATTGAGACCCCAAATTAAAATATATTGGAGTCTCGAAAGGGGGGAATGAGAGAGGGTACCCGAGAAGGGTGAGGTCTGGAAGAACAGGTCTTCTCAAGGAGACCACAAGGATATACCTGCGGGGTCCTCTCTATGGTGCCTCAGCTCTTGGGAATTTGTAAACTTCACTTCCTGGAATTTGGAAATTTCTAAGTTCTGTGAAATCCTGTAGTTCTGTAGGGGCTGGAATAGCATCTCCTGTTTGATACAAACTGGCCAATGAGACAGGTACCTGTGGGTTGGAACTTTTTGACTATCCATAAAAAGGGAAAGACCAAGCCAGTTGGGGAGCACAGCCATTTGGAATTCTTCTATGATGTAAGCTCCTGGCCAGTAAACAAAGCCCTTCCTCTTATAAACATGGTGTTTGGATGCTCTTTCTCTCCATTGGGCCTCGTCGTCCTGCAACAACAGTAACCTCAAATCCCTGGGTTCAAGCAATCCTCTTACTTCAGCCACCAGAGTAGCTGGGAGTACAAGGCATGCACCACCATTCCCAGCTATTTTTTTCTATCTTTAGTAGAGATGGAGTCTCAACTCTTGCTCAGGCTGGTCTCCAACTCCTAAGCTCTAGCAATTCACCCACCTCAGCCTCCCAGAGTGCTGGCATTTCAGGTCTGAGCCACCACACCCAGCCAACTTTCTCACTGTTGTTTTTAAGATGTTACATTTAGGGAAAAGCACAGCAATAAAATACTGATGTAAATATAACTGAAAAACATGTAAGTTAAAATATTGGGTGCTTAAACACAAGAGAAAACATCAAATTTAAGTAAGGGTGAGGAGAGTGGGGGCTGGGTAAATTTCCATCCAATGGGTACATTGCACAGTTATACTGCACACTCCCTGAGTGAAGGCACAACTACGACCCAGAGTATAACCTTACAAAAGCAAAGTATGAAACCTAATTTTATGTACCCCCATATTAATTTGAAATAAAAAAATAAAATATTGGTAAAAACCTCTTCCGTGGGAACTGACTGAAATATAATTAAAACCAGGATAAGTCCAAAAGGGTATGTATTGGTTCCCATTGCTGAAAAGTTTAGGAGTTGGTTAGGCACAGCCAGAGCCACACTGTGTCATCAGGGCTCAGCAGTCTTGCCTTCTCCATTTCTTTCTTTCATCCTCAGGCAGGCTTTGCCTTCATGGTGATAAGACGGATTCCAGCAGCTCTATATCCTCACAGCTCCAAGTTCAGCAGAAAGAGTCTTTCTCAATGGTTTTCATAAAAAAATCCTGGGCCTTGGATTACTTACACATCTTGAAACCAATAACTGTGGCTAAAGGAATGAGATACACCCATAGGCAATTCCGAGTCACATCATCCACCCCTGGAATTTGGTTTGGCCAGGCTCGCCCAAAACAAGGCAACTGAGAGTGTTGCCTCAAAGTAAACCAGAACCCTATTACCATGAAAAAGGATTCCAACATAAGTATTGATAATACCCTTATCAATAAAGCATTACCTGGTAGTTCATTAAAGATACATTATTTTGGTTGGGAATCATTTAGATCACAAGAATATAAAGACTTAAGGAAATGGGAGAGTTTATGGTAAACATACAGGATACTCTGGTAGAGACAGGCAGTGTGGCTAGGTCTCATGAAGAATTTTATCCCAAAACTAGAAACTCATAAAGAGGCTTCTTCTCTTTATCTCCTTCTCAATCCTGTCACAATTCACAATTACATAGTCTTTAATCTCTGTTTTTCACTGATGTTTAATTTTTAACTCTGTCATCTCTGTAGAGAACCCATTCTATGAGTTTTGGTTGAGGGTGACCCAACTTTCTGCCATAGAGGCTGGCACATTTTCCAGACTAGCCAATCAGAGTATGCCATCTCCCAGGCCAGCCAATCAAAGTATGCCATCTCTCTGACTAACCAATAAGAGCACCTGCCAGCCTGGCTAAAGTGGTAAATCCAGATGGTCATGTGATTCAAGCTAGGTCAATCAGAGTCTTTCTAGGAACTTTCTGCCACAGTTATCCCGAGTCCTTGCACTTCAGGGGGTTCCTAAGTTAATTATTAATAGATGTGTATTGAATTTCCAAGGCCATGATGATTGGCATAAGAGTAGGAGCTTGACTGAGAGTAGAGGAGAGAAAAACAGCCTAATGGTATAGTTTGAGACTTCAAGACCACAACCTGAAGTTTCAGGTCTTTTAATTGCTTGTGCCCTGAGCTGGTGCTTCAAGCTTGGGAAACTTCTCAGAACTTGCCTACCTTTGCTCAGCTGCTCTAAGGTTGTACTATTTCTCCTGGGAGCCCAAATTCCAAAAGTTAGGAGGAGTAACTGTGGAGGAGGCTATATTTTACAAAATGTAAAAATATTTCTTTAAAGAGACTTGCTCTTTAAGAAGGACTTCAAAGTTGAAAATACCTTTGACATTCCAGTTGTATTAGTTTCCTGTTGCTGTTATAAACACATTACAACAAGCTTAGTTGAAACAATACAAATTTATTATCATACATTTTTGGAGATCAGAAGTTACCAATAGCTGGGCAGAGCTGCATCTCTGCTGGAGGCTCTGGGGGGGAAATCAACTTCCTTGCCTTTTCCAGCTACTAGAAGCTTACCCACATTCCTTAGTTCATGGTCCCCTTCCAGCAGTAGCATCATAGCTTCGACACTTCAACCTCAGCTTTTATCATTAACATCTTCTTTTCTGACTTTGACCTTCCTTCTTCCCCTTTTGAGGACTCTTGTGATGGCTTTGGGCTCACTCTGTAATCCAGGATAATCCTTGCAAATCAACTCAAATTTAGTCACATCTGCAAAGTCCCTCTGTCGTAAAATAACAAATTCACAGATTCCAGAGAATAGGACTAGTGTCTTTGGGGGAGGAGTCATTATTTAGCCTATTCCACAAGTGTACTCACTTATATATTTTTTCTTTCTTTTATTAAGTCATATATACATAGATTATTAATACATTTATGCCTTTGTGGGATTCAATGTGTTGATTTTTTTTACAAATGAGAGTGCTTGCATCCAACTAATTAACATAGCTTTCACCTCATTTACTTAATCACTGTGTTAAGATATTTGTGTTCCATACTTGACAGTTTTGACTTGTACCCTTGCAATCTGCTACATAGGTGTGGTCCCACCATTTACCCTCCCTCTATCAAACCACCCCCCTCCCCTCCCATTCCCCTCCCTTCTCCTCTTTCATCTTGGGCTATGGTTGTGATTTATCTTTCATATGAAAATGTGAGTGATTATAAATTGGTTTTATAATAGTACTGAGTATGATGGATTTTTTTTTCCATTCCTGAGATAATTTACTCAGAATATTTTTCAGCTCCATCCATGTAAACATAAAAGAGGTAAAATCTCCATGTTTTTTAAATGCTACATAATATTCCATGGTATATATATACCACAATTTATTAATCCATTCATGGGTGGATGGGCACTTGGGCTTTCTCCATGACTTGGCTATTATGAATTGAGCTGCAATGAACAATCTGGTGCAAATATCTTTGTTATAAAGTGATTTTTGGTCTTTTGGATATACACCTAGTAGAGGAATTGCAGGATTAAATGGCAGGTCTACTTTTAGATCCCTGAGTGATCTCCAAACTTCTGGTCCTGGACTTTTCTTTTTAGGGAGATTTCGTATTGTTGATGCTATTTCAGTGATTGATATAGGTGTATTCAAGGTTTCTAATTCTTTCTGGTTGAGTCTAGGAAGGTGGCATGCTTCCAGGTATTGGTCCATTTCCATTAGTTTGTCATATTTCTGGGAATAGAGGTTTTTGTAGTAATCATTGAGGATTTTTTGAATTTCTGAAGTGTCTGTTGTTATTTCTCTTTTATCATTCCTGATAGACAATATTAAAGATTTTACTTTTCTATTTCTGGTTAGGTTGGCCAAAGGTTTATCAATTTTGTTAATCTTTTCAAAAAACCAACTTTTTGTTTTGTTGATCTTCTGAATGATTCTTTTGTTTTCAGTTTCATTTAATTCTACCATAATTTTGGTTATTTCTTTTCTTCTGCTGGGTTTGGAGTTGCAATGTTCTTCCTTTTCCAGTTGCTTGAGATGATCCATTAAGTTGTTGGCTTCCTCTCTTTCTATTTTCTTGATGAAGGCTTCCAATGCTATAAATTTCCCTCTTAGAACTGCCTTTGCAGTATCCCACAAGTTTTGATAATTTGTGTCTTCATTATCAATTTGTTCCAAAAATTTGGTGATTTCTGAAGGCAACCATTCAAAACCAATGTTTTTTTTCCCCTCTAAGTAAAAGTATCTAGCTCAAAGAATCTGTCCTTGTACTTTATTCTTGATGAGGAAAGAGAGTGGAATTTGAACCATATTAACATCCTTTGCAGAGGTTTCTACTGTTCCTACTTTTTAAAAAAATATACTCATTTTAATTTGTACTTGTGCAGAAAGATAAAATATAGACAGAGATGAGAAAAGATAGAAATATTTGAGCAAGATGTAGACTATGAAGTGGCCAAAAATTCTTAGTGCTGCTTCAGAAAGGAAGAAATAAAAGAAAAATAGCAAAAACATACCAAAAATATTTGTCATTCTCATAAAATGGAACTTGAGTGAGGGGAAGGTATAACTTCTGACTGAAGGCCAGAGATAGCTTCTTTCATTTGACCACATTTAAAAAAAAATACAAAGCGAGTAATTGTTTTTTAGAGTAAATGGCAAAGGAAATTGATTTTTAAATTACTTTTAAGTCATAAAATCCCACAATTGTAACAGCATTTTAGTAGTCATCCGGCAGTTTACCAGGAACTTTATCAGAGAAAAAAAATCCAGGAAGACATTTAATGAGAAGCACTAATAGATGCATGTCTCTCTTATATTAAAGCCAACTTCTCTCCTTAGTTACTAAGTTTTCATCCTAGAAAAAGATTATTTGTGAGAGGTGAGCATTTGTTTTAAAAAAAAATCTGACAAAAAAAAAAAAGTATAGCAGAAAAAAAAGTATAGCAGAAAATATGAAATTTTATCAATTTGATAAAACTGTATATAAAGAAAATTCCCAGCTGAGAGTATACTTCAAAGTCCTCTGCAACTTTGATGAGCAGAAACTTTTAAAAGCACCAAATTCAATCTGTATTTTTCTCAGAAAATGGAGACTTGAATTCAATATACATTTTTCACATTTATGTTTGTCTCCTTTCTTCATCAATGGAAATTGAATTATCTAAAAATCAACTTGCCAAATGCCAATTTACAGAAATTTAATTTACCCATTGACAATTTGCCAAAGAAACAATTCTCCAAATTTATCAAATTTACTGATGTATCAAAAAACTGTTTTTAAAAATTATTTCAGTGTTATTTCTTACTTTATGAACATCAAATTAACATAAGAAAATGAGAGCGGATACCCAAGAAAGGTGAGGTCTAGGAGAACGTGTCTTCCCAAGGAGACCACAAGGAAACACCTGCAGGGTCCTCTCCATGGTGACTCAGCTCTTGGGAATTTGTACACTTAACTTCCTGGAACTTAGAAATTTCCACTTCTGTGAAATCCTGTAGTTCTGTGGGGGCTGGAAGAGTATCTCCAGATTGATTCAAACTGACCAATGAGAAAAGTACCTACATGTTGGAGCTTTTTGACTGGAGATAAAAAGGGAAAGACCAAGCCAGCCAGGGAGCGTGGCCATTTAGAATTCTTCTACGCTGTAAGCCCCACCAGCTAGAATAAAAACCCTTCCTCTTATAAATATGGTGTTTAGGTGCTCTTTCTCTCCATTAGGCCTTGTCCTCCTGCAACCAAAATAACCAAATAAATGAGAAATAGCTTATATAACCTTGCCATGTCAGGTCTGCTAAAATTTTAATTTCTAATCAGGAAAATTTGAGGGTTAACATAGCAGATAGTATGATTACTAGGTCAAAATTGAGTTACTGTAACCACAAATATGAAATTATAAAGGAAGAATTTAAAAAGGGTTAAACATTCTAAAAAGGCTCAATCAAGCAATGAACCAGAAAGTGATAAGAACAATCACATCACATGATAGACTTGGGCTATAAATAACAAAAATAAGAAACCATTTGTTGCTTGAAAAAAATGGAGAAAGTATCTTAAAAGCAATAAAATAGTACAAATATAGATAATCATACTTTAAAGATGATATTAAAAGAAATTAGAAAGTAAATTAGCTGGGCATAGTAGTGCATACCTATAGTCCCAACTACTCTGGAGGCTGGGGCAGAAGGATCACTTGAGTTTGTGAGTGGAAAACAGTCTGGGCAACATAGTGAGACCCCATCTCTACAAAAAGTTTTTATATATTCTGAGATGAGATCTCACTCTGTCACCCAAGCTGGGGCATGATCATAGCTCACTGCAACCACTATGATCGTGCCCCAGCATGGGTGACAGAGTGAGATCTCATCTCAGAATATATATTAAAAAAAAAAAAAGGAAAGAAATCAGTGTAAGGCCAGGCATGGTGGCTCATGCCTATAATCCCAGCATTCTGGGAGGCTGAAGCAGGTGTGTTGCCTGAGCTCACAGGTTCAAGACCAGCCTGAACAAGAGCAAGACCCCATCTCTAAAAGTTAGCCAGGTGTTGTGGTGGGTACCAGTAGTCCCAGCTACTTGGGACGCTGAGGTGAGAGAATCACTTAAGCCCAAGAGCTTGATGTTGCGTGAGCTATGACCCCAAGGCACTCTACCCAGGGTGAAGAAAAGAAAAGAAAAAGAAAGAAATCAATGTCAACATGAAAATTTCTCAATGAGACATTAAGGTACTGGTTTTTGATACTAAATATATTCATCAGAAGACTAAACCACAGTATCACTATAATCTATAATCTTCCTTAATACGTAGCTATAGAGACAAAAATCAGAACCAGTCAACAAAAGCTTCATAGGAATCTTCAAAAGCTGCTAAAAACTCTCATATCCAATTTGAGAAGCTGCAAAACTGAGTGGATAAAATCAACTATATGAAGATCTGACAAATAAGTTAATGAACTTGCCACCAAGTGCTTACATTGGCAACTCTGTGCAAACAGCTTGGTTAGGTGTTTCACAACCTTGGTATTGCTGTGTTCATGTAGATGAGTGGTGGGGTCATTATTGTTGTTGCATGTTTTTGGGTGCTATGACAACAACTTTGATGGTCATTCCAGAAAAAGAGTTCCAAAATTGCTCTGAAGTGTGGTCTAGGCACTGGCATCGTGCATAGCTTCCCAAGGCGAGTACTTCAAAGGTGACAATAGTGACATTCAGCAATGAGGGATGTAGAAGTTTTTCTAGGACGAGTTCATGAACTTAAACATCTGACCTCGTACATTGCTCGAAACTTAATAAATAAACAAAAAGAAAAAAGGTTTTGGTTGATGTTGACATTTATCAAAAGGATCATCTTTTGTCAGCCACAAATCCTTCAATGGCTCTCATTGCTCTTAGAGAACTTCAGACTCTTTCCACAGCTTACCAGGTCTTCCCAGAGTAAAGCTCCTGCCTACTTTTCTATTCTCATCTCACTTCGGTCAGGCTGCTGTCTCCTTTATGTTCCAGAAAGTTCACTTCTGGCTTTTCTGACTTCAAGTGATATTTCCTCTGTCCAGAGGACCCTCCCTTTACTTCTCACCTTCCAGATTTCAGCAAACAGCATGATGCACCCACCCCCACCCCCAGGATCACCCCATATACAATTTCGTTGCCCAGTTACCCTCCAATTATCCTATTCATTTCTTAAAAAACAAACAAGCATCATTACTAGAAGTTATTGGATTTATGTGTGCCTTTGTTTCCTTATTATCCATTTTCTTTGCTAGAATGTAAGCTCTGTGAGTGTTAAAGTTGTACTTTAAACCTAGCACCTTTTCCTGACCCAGCATAGACACTGTGTAAGTATTTGTTAAATGAATCAAAGGACAGATTTATCATCACAAATAGAGTGCTCCTTAATTTAACAAAAATTTACTTGACTGGTCTTTCAGTAATGTGAAAATAAAGAACTTTTTCTGGAATGGGGCCTTTTGAGACAGTGTGCTTTCTGTCAGTCATTCTTACCCCATTTCCAAATGAATGGAAGATTCCTTTTCCACTTGAAAATATTTCTCCACTTAATGGAAAAGTACTTGACTCCAGAATGCACTGACTGCAGGGATTTGGAAGGATCTATAATAGGCTGTCTATGAAGAGTCCATGTAAGAATGACTCATCTTTTAAGAGTTGTCATTGAAGACAAATCTATGAAAAAGTGTAGGTGCAGGGATCAGCACAAATCAGCGAATTGCCCCTCTTGGAATTGTGTCTGCTTGCGTACATCAATATCTTATATGGGAGGCTTGGTTCCAAAGGATACTCCAGAGAACCATATTAATCCCTAGAATTACTTCAGAGGAAGAAATGAAAGGAGTCCCTCTACTTGTGCAACCTGTGTGCCCCAGGCAACCTCTTGGACTCTTTTTTACTTTCCACTGAACTCTGGTCATTGAAGAGAAAATAATTAGAAGTCAGAAAGAGGTTAAATCTCCCCCAGAGACAGAATTTCAAACAGAGAATTGGGAAATGTTTTCCAAGCTTGGCATATAGAAGTGGTTCTGATAGCCATTAAGGTTTTCTCAAGTTCACCTTCAAGCAAGATTTTGAGTAAACTAGGGTAAGCCTCTATCTATTTTTACTCAATGGACTGAAAGAAAAAAGGAAAGAATCTAGACATTGTTTGCCTGTCTTAGGTAAATCAATAAGGAAGCTGCTCTTTTTTCAAAGACTTGTATGGGTTTGATGATCTTTAAATCCAGAGTTCAGAATTTAAAATATATATGTATATAATTGTTGTAAATCTCACTCTGAAGCAGTAGTTGCAAATAAAAGATTTAATGACAATGCATGTTGAATACTGACTATAAATTATTACTATCATGCATATTATCATGATTTAGTCAAATACTTTTCTGTGGACTGTCTACCCATGGGGATTGGTAATGAGATATTGAGCCTTTTGCCATTAGTATTCTGTCTCAAATTGAGGCCAGCTTTAGGAGGAAAAAAATAGTGTTGTCATCTCAGTTTTCATTGCCTGTTTTTTGAGAAGAGGCAGGAGGATACTATACGAATTGGCCCTAGGGAAAATTGCAAAGTCAAGGTTGGCTTTCACGCTGCCTTTTCCTTGTTTGTCACCCTTTGTTCCCTTCTTTGTCTCTTATTTCTTTAGGCACATTTCCTTAGGGTCTTTCTGTTATCCCCCACATTCCTGAGGGTTTAATGTACTCTCCCAACAAGGCAGCTCTCTTTGCTGGGACCTCTGCCTATCTGCTGTTCCACCAGAATATATTCTCTGCTCCTTTGAAGGTAAAGAGACTTTTCAGGGCTCAAGCATGGCTGTCACTGTGGCCCTCTTAGAAGTTGTCCTTGGAGAGTTAAATTCTAAATGAATTCCTAAGGCATCAGAGCAGAGATTAGCAAGTATCCCAAGCAGTTGAATGGCTCCCCAGGCAGTAAGAAAGGACACTAACCAGATTGAAATTATTAAAATGTATCTAAAGAATGAAGGCAGGGGAGGGCTTGGCCAACCAAGGAGATACAAAGCACTCAACAAAGACAATATTGGCAATGTCCATTCAAACGCTGACTGAAGGTAGAGGCCCTTCAGATTGACTGCCTTCTTACTGTAGTCCTGTGTAGATGCCACTAAATGTCCAATTTGTCAAACTCTTACATCTCAACTCCCTACCTCCAGTTTCTTCCATTCTTTCCAAGCACCTGTCTCAAAATTTGACTTCCTGTGGAGCTGACTTGTGTGGAAAAAATGCACTGATCAAGCCAACACAAATATTCTGCACGTCTAGTGATTTATTTATTTATTTATTTATTTTATTGTTGGGGATTCATTGAAGGTACAAGAAACCAGGTTATACTGATTGCATTTGTTAGGTAAAGTCCCTCTTACAATCGTGTTTTGCCCCCAAAAGGTGTGGCACACACCAAGACCCCACCCCCCTTGCTCCTTCCCTCTCTCTGCTCTTCCTTTCCCCACCCCTCCCTCATTCTTTCTCTCTCT
>CAUYRH010068782.1:0-24052 GCA_963574655.1 Perodicticus potto
GAAGTCTTTCTTAAGGAGTAGTTGAATAATGTGCTTCTTGGTGACAATACGAAATAATAGGAGGCAAAAGCCAGTTATTAGCCTATAGAAAAATAGGGTATACCCCACACAGACTTAGAAAAGAAAATTCAGGGATTGGGAAGGGGCTAGAATGCCTGGATCGTCTGAATTATCTTAATCATGGAGAGGAAGTGAAGTTGTGTTTCTCAATTTTAGCTGAGCATCCGAATCATCTGGGGGAGCTTTAAATAGTACTGCTGCCTTGGTCCCACCCTCCAGAAATTCTCATTTAATTTAATTTATTTGGGGTATGGCTTGAGCATTGGTGTGTTTTTTTAAATCACCATATGTGATTCTAACATATAGCCAAGGCTGAGAACCACTGCAAGTTAAAAATAAGGGAAAAAGTAATTGGATCCCAAGGTTCATCTTGTGAAGGTGTGGCCCTGGAACTTGGCATTTGGAACAGTCACCATGGAGATGAGCCTCAGAGAATTTTGGAAAGAAAATTCTCCATTCCATAATTTTCTTTTTCAAATTCTTCTATGTCTAGAGCAGAAGAATCTTTTCTTTTTTTGAGACAGAGCCTCAAGCTGTCACCCTGGATAGAGTGCTGTGGCGTCACAGCTCACAGCAACCTCCAATTCCTGGGCTCAAGCGAGTCTCTTGCCTCCACCTCTCAAGTAGCTGGGACTACAGGCGCCCGCCACAATGCCCAGCCATTTTTTGGTTGCAGTCATCACTGTTGTGTAGTGGGCCCGGGCTGGATTCGAACCCGCCAGCTCAGGTGTATGAGGCTAGAGCCTTAGCCCGTTGAGCCTAGAGCAGGAGAATCTTAATTTGAGGTCAGAGAATCTCAGGCTACTGCATGTGAAATATTTATGCACGTGCAAATTAATCACCAAAAAAAGAGCAAGCAATCCCATCTATCACTGGGCAAGAGGCACGAACAGAAACTTCTCTGAAGAAGACAGACAAATGGCTAACAAACATATGGAAAAATGCTCATCGTCGGCTGGGCTTGGTGGCTCATGCCTGTAATTCTAGCACTCTGGGAGGCCAAGGCAGGTGGGTTGCTTGAGTTCACGAGTTTGAGAACAGCCTGAGCAAAAGTGAGATCCCATCTCTACTAAAGATAGAAAAACCAAGGCAAGAGGATTGCTTGAGCCCGAGTTGGAGGTTGCTGTCAGCTATGATGCCACGGCTCTCTACCCAGGGCTATAGCTTGAGACTCTGTCTCAAAAAAAAAAAAAAAATGCTTGTTGTCCCTAAACATCAGAAAAATGCAAATCAAAACCATCCTAAGATATCACTTAACCCAAGTGTGAGAATAGCCCACATCACTAACTCTCAATGCTACAGATGCTGGTGTGGATGTGGAGAGAAGGGAACACTTTTACACTGTTGGTGCAAACTAATACAACCTCTTCGGAAAGAAGTATGGATAATACTCAAGAAATTCAAAATAGACCTTCCATTTGATCCTGTAATTCCCTTATGAGGCATTTGCCCAGAAAAAAAAAAAAAATCACTTCGCCATAAGGACATTTGCACTAGAATATTTATCACAGCTTAATGAACCATCCCCAAGATGTGGAAACAACCCAAGTGCCCATGAACACAGGAATGGATTAATAAACTGTGGTGTATGTATACCGTGGAATACTATTCAGCTATTAGAAAAGACGGAGACTTGACATCTTTTGTATTAACTTGGATGAAGTTGAAGCGCATTCTCTTTAGTGAAGTTATCACAGGAATGGAAAAACTAGTGTCCAAGGTATTTGATGTTAATATCAAGCCATTAGGCTTGGCGCCTGTGGCTCAATGGGCTAAGGCGCCAGCCACGTACACCTGAGCTGGCGGGTTCGAATCCAGCCCCGGCCTGCAAAACAACAATGACGGCTGCAACCAAAAAATGGCCCGGCATTGTGGCGAGCGCCTGTAGTCCCAGCTACTTGGGAGGCGGAGGTAAGAGACTCACTTGAGCCCAGGAATTGGAGGTTGCTGTGAGCTGTGATGTCACGGCACTCTATCCAGGGTGACAGCTTGAGGCTCTGTCTCAAAAAAAAAAACAAAAAAAAATCAAGCCAGTAGAGAAACTAATACATGCCCACACAAGAGAAAACTTGGATTTAATTCAAGTTAAAGGGAGGAGGGAGGGGAGAAAAGGGAAAATGGAGAGGGGTCAGTGTGCTCTCACCTAATGGGCACCATGTAAGGGTTTATGGCACACCTCCTGGGTGAGGGGCACAACTAGCAACAGAGACCTTACCTGACAAAAGCAAGCATTATAACCTAACCAGTTGTACCCTCATATTAGTCTGAAATTTTAAAAAAAGACAAAAATAGGGATGGCGCCTGTGGCTCATCGAATAGGGTGCCGGCCCCATATACCAAAAGCAGTGAGTTCAAACCTGGCCTCGGCTGAACTGCAAAACAGAAAAATAGCCAGGCATTGTGGTGGGCACCTGTAGTCCCAGCTACTTGGGAGGCAGAGGCAAGAGAATCGCCTAAGCCCAGGAGTTGGAGGTTGCTTTGAGCTGTGTGACGCCACGGCACTCTACGGAGGGCGATAAAGTGAGACTCTGTCTCTACAAAAAAAAAAAAAAGACAAAAATATTCTATACATGTATAAATGTGCACTGTCCCAAGCACATTATTATTCATATACATACATATTTTTAAAAATAGAGACGGGGGGGGGGGGGGCACAGTGCCCGTAGCACAGTGTTTACATTGCCGGCCCCATGCACCGAGGGTGGCGGGTTTGAACCCAGCGTGGGCCTGCTAAACAATAATGACAACTGCAACAAAAAGAAAATAGTTGGGCATTTTGGCGGGCACCTGTAGTCCCAGCTACTTGGGAGGCCCAGGCAAGAGAATCACTAAGCCCAAGAGTTTGAGGTTGCTGAGAGCTGTGTTGCCACAGTACTTTACCCAGGGCAACATTGTGAGATTCTGTCTCAAAAAAAAAAAAAATCATCTTAATAAAAAATAGTAATAAAAATAAATAAAATATTGCCTACCATGGTCTCCAACTCCTGGCCTCTAGTGATCTTCCTACCTCAGGCTCCCAAAGTGCTGGGATTTGTAGGCCCAAGGCTGGCCCCATCAGATTTTTTAAGGAGTCTGTGGCCCAAAATATTAGTAACCACTGACTTAGTGCAGGGAAAAAATAATTTGGGATAGCAAATATCCTTATGTTGGTAGAATGCTGGCCTTTTAAGTTTATTCCCTGTGAATTAGTCCTTTTGATTAAAAATGGCTAGAAGCAGTGGCTTACGCCTGTAATCCTAGCGCTCTGGGAGGCTGAGGCAGGTAGGTTGCCTGAGCTCACAGGTTTGAGACCAGCCTGAGCAAGAGTGAGATCTCGGCTCTTAAAAAAAAAAAATCACCAAATGCAACCAGTGTAACATGGTTTCTTGTACCCTCAATGAATCCCCAACAATAAAAAAAAAAAAAAGAAATTAAATTAGTTGGGATTTTTCTGCACAAAAAAAAAAATCACTTTTTTAGCCCAGGGGTTGTGGCAGGTGCCTGTGGTCCCACCTACTCAGGAGGATGACGCAAGAGAATCGCTTAAACCCAAGAATTTGAGGTTGCTGTGAGCTGTGATATCACCGCACTCTACAGAGGACAGCAAAATGAGACTGATTTTTTTTTTTTTTTTTTGAGACGGAGTTTCACTCTCTTCCACAGGCTAGAGTGCCACGGCCTCAGTCTAGCTCAGAAGGCGATCCTCCTGCCTCAGCCTCTCAAGTAGCTAGGACTACAGTGCCAGCTGCCCGCCACAACACCCAGCTAGTTTTTCTATTTTTGGTGGAGACAAGGTCGCTTTTGCCCAGGCTGGTCTTAAACTCCAGAGCTCAAAGGATCCTCCCGCCTCAGCCTTCCAGAGTGCTGGGATTATGGGCGTGAGCCACCACACCTGACTGAAAAGCGTTGTTTTTATTAGATCCTCTGCTTCTTTTAAATAAGGTTGATGCGTCCATTCTGTCTCATAGCTGTGCTATGTGAAGCACCAGCACGGCCAGTTTTCCCTCTTGCTGCTCAGTAAGAGAATTGGGTCTTTTGGAAGGGAATAGCAGCAGCAAAAGAAGCCACAAATATCTCCCTTGCACTCACTGAATGCCGGACACCAACCCAAGCCCTTTGCATATATTAATTCACTTGTGCCTTGCAACAACTCTATGAAGTTGGTACAAGTATCCTCATTTTACAGGTAAGAAAATAGAAGCAGAGAGAACATGAGTCAACAAGGACCCTCAGCCAATAAGCATTGGAGCTGAGATTCAAACCCAGACAGTCTGATGTCACAGAAACAAGGTGACAGACTGGCCAATGGTAGCAAATGTTTTGAAAAAAATTCACCGCTAGTTCTGCTTTCTAATTCTCATGACTGTTATTAGTGGGCTAAAAGTTTTTTTTTTTTTTTTGCAGCTTCTGACTGGGGCTGGGTTTGAACCCACCACCTCCAGCATATGGGGCCAGCGCCCTACTCCTTTGAGCCACAGGTGCTGCTCTAGCAGGCTAAGAGTTTAAGACAATGATAATAAGATTGGATGTGTTAGGATAACAATGCTGCAATTGAGGGAACTGGACTAAGACGCAGTGAAATGTATTCTGTTTATTCATAACGGGTTTCAAGTTCCTGAAAAGTTGCTGCTGAGAGCAGGGCCCGGTGGCACATGCCTGTAATTTCAGCTGCTCAAGAGGCTCCGGCAGGAAGATTGCTTGAGCCTGTGAGTTCAAATTCAGCATGGGCAACATAAAACAAGACCCTGGCTCCAAAAACAAAATTTTAAAGTTGCTGCCAAAGGGGGTGCTCGTAGCTCAGTGGGTAGGGCATCGGCCACATACACCCAAACTGGCAGGTTGGAGCCTGGCCTGGGCCAGCTAAACAAAGATCACAACTGCAACAAAAAAATAGCCAGGCATCGTGGCGGGCGCCTGTAGTCCCAGCTACTAGGGAGGCTGAGGCAAAAGAATTGCTTAAGCCCAAGAGTTGGAGGTTGCTGTGAGCTGTGATGCCATAGAATTCTATTGAGGGCAACACAGTGAGACTCTGTCTCAAAAAAAAAAGAAAAGTTGCTGCCAGGGACACAAATTCTCTCCTAAGGGATCATGAGAGAGAGACATGCTTTTGAAGTAAAGTAGTTGTGCTACTCCATACATTGACAATGACAAGTAGGCGGCTTTGCTCTTACCTGGAAGATTCATCCCCAGCCTTTTTTTTTTTTTTTGAGATAAGAGTGTCACTATGTCGCCCTTGGTAGAGTGCTGTGACGTCATAGCTCACAGCAACCTCAAACTCTTGGGTTTAAGGAATTCTCTTGTGTCAGTCTCCCAGTAGCTGGGAGTACAGGCGCCCACCACAACACCTGGTTGTTGTTGTTGTTGTTATT
Source organism: Perodicticus potto (assembly GCA_963574655.1). Taxonomy (NCBI): domain Eukaryota; kingdom Metazoa; phylum Chordata; class Mammalia; order Primates; family Lorisidae; genus Perodicticus; species Perodicticus potto. Next base: position 5,409 of record CAUYRH010068782.1, read on the forward strand.
GTTGTCATTGTTGTTTAGCCGGCCCTGGCCAGATTTGAACCCACCAGCCTGTGCATGTGGCAGGTGCCCTAACCACTGAGTTACAGGCACTGAGCCTTTATCCTCGGTCTTCTTGTGAGTTGAACGGAATTCCTCTGAAGCGAGCCCTGAATAAATGAATCCATGCTAAATACGAGTCCTACTTGTTACCATAGAAGGCATCTCCTCTAAGTCATGCTTGGAAATGTGTTTTGAAGCTTTGGATCTCAAAGAAGAAGGATGCCCTTTGGGGTGAACGTGGTCCTGCCCAAAGAATGGACTGTTGCCATATCCAAAATGTCTGTCATCTCCATCATTTCACTCCATCTCCTGAAAAGGGCTGGAAAGCACTGTGCTATTTGGGCACGACTCATTGTTTCACTCAATCAGTGCTTTGCAATTCAGTTCCCTGTTAAATCCTGAACTTTCTTCCGTAACCCAATGGCATGCAGTTGCTTTGCCAGCCACTGACTAAGAGGACCTTCTCCAGAACTCCTGTGGGCAGAAGCATATTCCTCCTCTGCTGCCAAAAAGAACATCCGTGGGGACCTGGCAGTCATATCACTGATCTTGTCTGGCTGGGTTGGCACCAGAAGCCACTTAGTGACATAAACAAAGCACGGGGACACGGAAAGACAGACATACAACACCCCAGAGTCCCACAGGACTTGAACGTTCCTCTACGTGTCAGAAATGTGTCAGAATTGTCAAACGTTTCCCATATCACCTATGTGTCGTGAAACCGTGCAGATTTGTTGTTCAGTGACAACATAGAAGCTGCAAAATTGCTCACCAAAATAGAAAAGAAAAACAAAGAATAGCTGTGAGCAGACGGGTGTAATTCAGCTGGTCACGCCACCTTCCTTTCCCTACTTGATTGTGTTGTACTTGTCCGTCATCGGTGTGTTTGGTGATGTGTCTGTCACTCACAGGCTATTCAGTTCTCTGTGTCCACACGTTTTTGACTTTCCCTCGCTCCCCTGCTACGAGAAGGAGAATCTCTAGAAGGCCACCATTGGGGACTTCCCTAGTGACTTCTTAGCACATGCCTTCATTACTATTATTTTTATTTTTTGGCAAGGGCTGGGTTTGAACCCGCCACCTCTGGCATATGGGCCAGCACCCTACTCCTTTGAGCCTCAGATGGTGCCCATGCCTCCATTATTGATTGGGAGGGAATTTAATCTAGTTCAAAATAGACCCACTTGTCTTCTCCGCCCCGATGTCCTCACCCTCCACTTGCATGGTTATGTAATAGATAAAGTTCAAAACATCGACCGGGGAGAGAGAGAAGAAATATTTGTAGGGTGTCGAAGTGGCTTTTTGTCATCTAAGTGTGAAGACGTGGGCCAGCCAGTGGCTACCTGGGACATCGATGTAGAAGAAGGTGTGTCAAGCCATCACTGGGATAAAGTTGAACAACCCAAGTCAGTTAACTCAGGTTTCTCACCAAACTGATGAAATTTAAATTAGTCTGGCTACCACCAAAGTAGAGAGTGTCCTTAAATAAAAACAAAACCTGGGGTGGCACCTGTGGCTCAGTGAGTAGGGCGCTGGCCCCATATACCGAGGGTGACAAGTTCAAACCCAGCCTCAGCTAAACTGCAACAAAAAAGAGCTGGGCGTTGTGGCGGGCGCCTGTAGTCCCAGCTCCTCAGGAGGCTGAGGCAAGAGAACTGCCTAAGCCCAGGAGTTGGAGGTTGCTTTGAGCAGTGTGACGCCACGGCACTCTACTGAGGGCAACAAAGTGAGACTCTGTCTCTACAAAAAAACAAAACAAAACAAAACCTTTCCCCTGGCCCCTCCAGCATTCTGTGACACAGGCATGTGAAGTTCAGGTTCAACTTCATTCAGGACCTACCTTGAGGGCAGCCAGCTGACAGTTACCTGAATAATGGATGTATAGTGCTCTTTACCTGGACCAACTTATTTTTATTTAAATGTGAAGTTCTGTTATTTGCTTTCTAAAAAGTTGCCTGGTTTGGAAATTCAGAAGAAAAATACACGTAATAAATCTCTTATTGTGGAGATTTCATACACAAAGAGGTAGAAATACGTATTTCTTAAAAAAAATCAATTACTCTCTAACCTCACTGAACATAGGACAAAAAAATACAGTACCTATGCTTTCAAGGGTGCATGATGGCTCATGCTCTGGAGGCACCATTTGTTTAAATTAAGCTCTATGGACTCACATTATATCAGTAAACTACTCTGAAGGCCTGGAGTCTTTTGAAAAAGAAAACAGTCTTTTGAAAATGATACATAGAGGCTTGGAGCCTGTAGCACAGTGGTTCTGGTGCTAGCCACCTGCGCCGAACATGGCAGGTTCGAGCCCACCCCAGGCCAGCTAAAGAACAATGACAACTGCAATAAGAAAATAGCTGGGCATTGTGGTGGGCGCCTGTAATCGCAGCTACTTGGGAGGCTGAGGCTAGAGAATTGCTTAAGCACAAGAGTTTGAGGTTGCTGTGAGCTGTGACACTACAGCACTCTATGGAGGGTGACATAGTGAGACTCTGTCTCAAAAAAAAAAAGAAAAATGATACATAGAATCAAACTACTTAAGAACTGTTAGAAATTGGCTTGGTGCTGGTAGACCAGTGGTTACAGCGCCAGCTACATGCACCAAGGGTGGGAGGGTGGCAGCTGGTTTCACCACCTGTCCAGGTCAGGTAAACAACAATGACAACTGCAACACACACAAAAAAATAGCTGGGCGTTGTGGCGGGCACCTGTAGTCCCAGCTACTTGGGAGGCTGAGGCAAGAGAACCACTTAAGCCTAAGAGTTTGAGGTTGCTGTGAGCTGTGACACCACAGTACTCTACCCAGAGCAAGAAAGTGAGACTCTGTCTCAAAAAATAAGAACTGTTAGAAACATCTGGTGGAGTGAGACTAAAGTTTAGTCCTGTACCAGAATCATCTAGAAAGCTTTACTTTTTTTTTTTTTAAGTACACATTTATAGGCTGTACTCCAGATTTACTGAATTACTCAGGAATGGAGTCTAGAATCTGTGTCTTTTTTTTTTTTTAATTGTTGGGGATTCATTGAGGGTACAAGACACCAGGTTACACTGATTACATTTCTACAGGTAGAATCTGTATCTTTTAAAATACTCCCTTAATTCTGCTGTGGCCCATAGGAGAACCAGGATTTAGGAAGTCAATCTACTTACCCCTGTGAAGCCTGCTCACACAGATGAGGAACCTGAGGCCCCACAGAAAGGTCCCACTGTGTTCATCAGCAAGTGTCTATTGAGTGCCTACTATGTGCCGGCAATATTCTATGTTCAGGGGGCCACAGCAGTGAACTGAATAGGTCAGCTACTAGATGCCTTCCAGGCATTTTGATAAGAGTGAGTTCTGGAGATACAGAGATTAAGAAGGCCTCCTCCAGCCTTCAAGGAGGATTCTTTTACCAATGTCAAGGCCAGAAGTTTGAATCCCGGGGCTTGGCAGGGCCACCTTTTCTCCCAAGGCAGTAGGACAATGGAGAGGGTGGGGGTGGCGGTTTGATCTTTTAATATGCTAAGAGAAAAGGAAGAAAAGTACACATTTTCTTTGTATGAAATATGCCAAATTTGGACAGAATAAACAGTCTCATGAGAGACAGCACGGAAACAGGTAATGATGACCCGGTGACATAAATCCTGTAGAGGGGAGGCGCACCCTGGTGAGGACACAACCAGACCCAGGACAGGGGAGGGCGACAGGCCGTTTTTGCCCATGATGCTTTTAACTTCATTCTTCATTTCCATGTAGTTTCATTATTCTCTTGGCATCGCGTTTATTCATTTTTGGAGCTACCATTGAGGCGTTAGACTAGAATGCTGACTTCCATTTTGGGTGTCACTGGGGTAACCTACAATACAGCTGCATAGAATGAGGTACTAAGTGAGAGGTCAAAGGCCAAAAATAAAAGATTATTCTGAAATACGAAACAAAAGGAAATGGAGTCCAGGTTCTCCGTGGGCAATAGTGGCCTTTATTTCCACCTGGGTGTAGATGAGCTGATTTCAAGAACAAGGTTAGGGACAGTGCCTGTGGCTAAAAGTAGTAGGGCGCTGGCCCCATATGCTGGAGGTGGGGGGTTCAAACCCAGCTCCGGCCCAAAAAAAAAAAAAAACCCTGCAAATAAAAAAAAAAGAAGAATGGTTCGGCGCCTGTGGCTCAATGGTCTAAGGCGCCAGCCATGTACACCTGAGCTGGCGGGTTCGAATCCAGCCCGAACCCGCCAAACAACAATGACAGCTACAACTCAAAAAAATGGCCGGGCGTTGTGGCGGGCGCCTGTAGTCTCAGCTAGTTGGGAGGCGGAGACAGGAGACTTGCTTGAGCCCAGGAATTGGAGGTTGCTGTGAGTTGTGATGCCATGGCACTCTATCCAGGGTGATAGCTTGAGGCTCTGTCTCAAAAAAAAAAAAACAAAAAGAAGAAGAAGAAGAAGAAGAAAGTCAGCATGTGGGTTAAGGTGGATGGAAATTTATTTATTTATTTATGGACAGAGTCTCAAGCTGTTGCCCTGGGTAGGGTGCCATGGAGTCATAGCTCACAGCAACCTCCAAGTCTTGTGCTCAAGTGATCCTCTTGCCTCAGTTTTTCTATTTTTAGTAGAGACAGGGTCTTGCTTTTGCTCAGGCTGGTCTCGAACTCATGAGCTCAAGCAACCCTGCCTTGGCCTCCCAGGGTGCTAGGACTGCAGGCGTGAGCCACCTCGCCCAGCCTTGGATGGAAATGTAAAGGGTTGGAAGGGTAGGGGTTGGCATAGTCCCTTTTTCCTGGGTGGGACATTCTATTTGGGCGGGTTGGTTTTATTTGTCTCTATTACTAGGGTCCTGCTATAAAGTTCTGAGGTAGCCAAATAACACTGTGGGTTGAACTAGGGGGTGGAGATGTCCAAGAAATCAAGGAAGGGAACAGACTTCTTTACACGTTTATAATACTTCAGGCACGTCACATCTGCTACTTTACTAAGTCCTTGTCGGAACCTGCAAGGTAGTGGTTATTACCAATCCCTTCTTCTTTCATAGATGAAGATAGGTTCAGAGAGGCCAGGAAACTTGCCCAGGGTCACACAGCTAAAAAGCAAGAAAGCTGACATGGACATTTAAGTCTCACGATCTGCCAACCTTGGGATTTTCCTACCCCACCTTCCAAGGGTCCAGCCTGCCATGTGTGGTTGAAGTTCACCTCCCGTGCAATTTCCAGTCAAGGGGTAGGGGCAACCAAGCTCTACACAGTATCCTCTGCACTTGACTGGAAATTGCATGCGAGGTGAACTTGAACCACCCACGCACAGGTGCCCCAACCTCTAATGTAGAGCTTTCCTAGGCCATCTAGTCATCAGGCAGGGTTCAGCCAGAGGAAAGCATTGTATGAGGAGCCCAACGCCTGTGATGGCCAGGGTGTGATAAGCCCGCTGACGCTGAAGAAGGCTGCTGCAGGGCCGCTCCATTCAAGCAGGAAAATGTGTCACTTCCTCCTGGCGCCTATATGATTTCTCTGCTGGGTGGTAGGGGGGAGGGGGAGGGATCTGAGCCTTTAAAGAATTTAGAATGGGTCCGGGTGGGGTGAGGGGAAGGCCAGACGAATGTAAAAAGCCAGCCAGAGTGGTGGAGTAGGATTTAACCAGCTCCGGCTACACCCTATTTAAAAGCCCCAGCATATTTTTACTTCTTGGCTCATTCTCAGCCTCTCCTTCTAACTGCGTTCTCATCCTTTTTTGAATTCAGTGCTGGAATCTCAGCTCGGGTACTCCTCCCCCACCTCCTCCTCCTGTGCAGAATCTCATTCCTCTCTTGGCTGCATGAATTTTTCTGCAAAGCTGAGACAGTAAGAGCCGGCTGAATGTTTTCTCCTCTGCACGGCAAAGACCACTTCCGTGTCCCGTCTAATCAAAATTGTGTACACACACACCCCCCAATGCCTACGTGCTCATGGATTAGTTATTATAAAGAGTCCCGGCTGATCTAACAGCCACCCTCAGCTATTTCTTCCTTTCCATCGCTTTGGCAAAGTAATAAAAGGAAAGGAAAAGGTAGGGTTAATGCTAAACCAATTTGAGTTTGGAACATGGATGTAGAATTTAGAAACGGAAACAGCCGTTGTGTTTAATGCTTTCTTTCTGCAGATGAGAAAACGGGAGCCTGCACAGATCAGATGATGTACTCAAGTCTCAGATGCTCGGAGCAACACCCGGACTAGAACTTGGATCCCCTCAGGGGACTTTGCAAGGCCATTAGCGATGTGGACATTTCCAAATTCCAGAACATGTGTGTATTTGTATCACCAGGGCCTCTGTGGCATATAAGGGCCTCCGTGAAACCCTCCTTAAGTCGCTTCTTTCCTCAAACATCCTTGAAGGCTGGCCTTGTCACTCAAGTGCATTTTGAGTTCCATGGGCAGTAACTCTTCCAACCTCCCACATTCTGAAGCCACCTAGACACGGCAACGACCAGTTTCCTTATTTGCTCTGTTCCTTATTTGAAAGCAGCTGAGCTTTCCCCAAAACATGTTGGGACAATTTTAATTGGCAAGGTGTGTGTCAACAATTCTAAACTCACCGGCCAGCTCGCATTGTTCACCTCTCAGAGTGGTTCCAGGAGAGGAGCCCGCTCCCTTCCCAGCCCTCGCTCGATACCATACACGCCCAGCCCACGGGATCAGAAAGGCTTGTGCAAGGAGAATTTCCTGTTCTGCTGACTCATCTCCTGCCACGAGATGGAAGGCAAGTTTATATTTTCCTTTCCAGCTTGAAAAGGGAAACGGGAGTCTTAAAAGTCTTATTTACTCTTTGAGATGAGATCAAGTATAGGGAACTGGGTAGCACACAGTGGGACTAAGTAAATGCGCCACGTTGAATGCACTTAGGTTGGGCCAAATAGCACACTTGGTGGTGAATATGCAGGTGGAGAGAGGCTGCAAGGCTGAGGGGTGCCTGGAACATGGCTAGTGGGCTCTCAGCTTCCCTTTGGGAGGGGGCGCCTGTTAACTGCTGGCTTTGTGGACAGTTTGAAGGAGGCATGGCTGATTTCACTGGTGGCTGGGTAACAATGCAGCAACCAGAATTGACATTCCATATGCTTTCTGACTGAGAACAAAGGCATTCCTCCTCTCCTAGCTAAACCTAAATCAAGGGAAGGGTGATTCAACACAGTGTAGCAATAGCAGGAAATCCGGCAACAGCGTTTGCATTTGGGAGGCAGAAGAGCCAGATTTTTGCTAAACAAGATGGGAATTAAAGAAAAAATCTTAGTAAGATTTGTGAATTTTAATGTATATAAATTTTACCTTAAAATATGTGTATATATATATATATATATATATATATATATATATATATAAAATAATAGAAATAATAGAGCAGGATACGGGAATCAATGAGGTCATGAATGTCCATCATAATATTCTATTTATTTTGTAAATGCTTGGAATTTGTCATAATACAAATATTTTTAAATCTTGGATCTATTTTTGGCTCTAAGTTTCAATGTTTACTTATGACTTATTTCTGTGATATAGGGATAGTTGAATGCATCACTTTTTGGTTCAGGGATGTTTAGAATATTTGTGATAGCATGTCTAGGAGATCACATATGAATATATCGCTTTGTAAATTATAACGTCCTATTGAAATGTGATAGAAAAGGTTCATGGTTACTTTATCACAGTAAAGATTATTATGAATGTGTGTATACACACACACACACACACACACAGAAAATCAAGCCATACGAAGGTATACCGTGTTAAAAAACAAAATTTCAGCAAATTTAGTTAAAGACCTAATTGGCTTTTATTTGCTATTCATGAACTGGACAGCATCTCATCTAAGATTTAGAAAAGGTGCTCAAATAAGTTGAGCAGAGAAGGTTTGCTTTGTAGGTAGAAAAGTGCTGAAGAGGTCAAGTGCAGTGGCTCTTGACAGCGCTTGTGGAGGTGGAGGTGGGAGGTTTGCTTGAGGCCAAGAGTTCAAGACCAGCCTGAACAACATAACAAGACTCTGTCTGTACACAAATTGGAAAAATTAATCGGGCATGGTGGTGGCAGGAGGGTCACTTGAGGCTGCAGTGAGCTATGATGATGCCGCTTCACTGTGATAGAGAGAGACTCTGTCTCAAAAGAAGAAAGAAAAGAAGAGAGAAAAGAAAAGGAAAGAAAGGGAAGGGAAAGTAGGGGAGGGGAAGGGAAGGAAAGGGAAAAGGAAAAGGGGAAAAAAAGGGCTGAAGAAAGCAGAAGCAGGGAACAGATTGGGCATTTCAGTTATTTTCCTTATAGGGTAAAGCAGAGGTGACTTCCTTATTATGTCGGCTCAGGTAAACTGGGCCCCTTCTGATTGTTGCTGTGATTGGTTCCTGTTTTCTGGAAAGTGGACCCATTTCAGAGTTTAGTTTGATTACGTGTCCCCTGGCCTAGGTGACTGCATTCTGGTTTGGTCTGGTCCATTGGCCTAATGCAGGCAGCATCACAGTCCAAGCCAATGGTCTTCCATAAATTCTGTGTAACACATGAATGTTTCCCTCCCCCAGTGCTCTCCTCCAGATGCAGCCCCTGTTACCACAGGGATTCTGAAATATACGTGAAATATATTTTCATGTTAAAGTAACTTGAAGACCAGCCGTGGTGCCTCATATCTGTAATCCTAGTAAACTAGGAGGCCAAGGTGGAAGGATTGCTTGAGGCTAAGAGTTCAAGACCAGGCTCAGTGCCTGTGGCTCAAGCAGCTAGGGCACCAGCCAGATACACCTGAGCTGGTGGGTTCGAATCCAGCCCGGGCCCGCCAAACAACAATGACAGCTGCAACCAAAAAATGGCCGGGCGCTGTGGCGGGCACTTGTAGTCCCAGCTACTTGGGAGGCTGAGGCAGGAGACTCTCTTGAGCCCAGGAATTGGAGGTTGCTGTGAGCTGTGATGCCACGGTGCTCTATCCAGGGTGACAGCTTGAGGCTGTCTCAAAAAAAAATAAAATAAAATAAAGTGAGCTCTTAAAATCAGAGTGTGCTCCTGTCTCGTTGGTGACACGATTCACCCAGCTTTTAAGGAAGACATTGGTCCTGGGATCCATCTTATCATGAATGTACAGATTATCAGTGGAACTGACTGCAGAACAAAGCCTAGTTACATCGGTCATTTGGAATCATGAAACTGATAGTTTATAACATTTAACTCTTCTTTAAAACGTGAATTAAATCAAATTGGTTAATGGGAGTTAATACAATAAAGAGGAGAAAAACACGGAATAGGTTAAATAAAGGGATTTGTGTTTTCTGAATAGTAGCAAAACTTCCCAGGGTCCATCACCCTTATGGTTCTACTGTGGGGAAGTTGTTAACTCTTTAAAATTCTACTTCTAAGGATATTTGTCATCATCAGAGGTAACCTTTTCTCTTGCTTCAGATGTGTTAAGTCTTTACACTTATTAATTCTTTTATGTAGTGTTTGTAGTTTGTAGAAGGAAATTGATTTTCTTGTAATGGGAAAATCATCGCTCCTATTATGACATAAAACTTTAATTTGATGTCTCCTTCACTGACCCAAACTAATTACAACAAAAACATGTTAACAAAGTGAGTAAAGTTCTTTCCTTCATGCATCAATTTTACTACTCAGGGCTGCCCCAGAAAGTCTTAAACGAAGGTGCTGCTGTGTTACCCTGGGACTCCGTGTGTGTGTGTGTGTGTGTGTGTGTCTGGAGTGACCGCTGTGACGGGCTGTGAAGTACAGATGCTCTTAGTGAAACCTGAACCCCTCAGATCATCAGCTACTAAGGAGCAAAGAAATATTAAATGGGTTTATCAGTAATGGTCAGAACACACAACAGCTGAAAACATGGGCATTGCTTCCTTTTTAATTTGGACAGATTGGAATGCACCTCCCCAAATGAAACGGAAATAGTAAAATTTAAAAACTTTTATGAGTACCCAGCTCAGCTGCACCTGGCTGCCCTAATTGCCTTCAACCTAGTCATTACTGGGGAGGCAAGATGTTTAGCCACCAACAGCCCTTATTAATGTATAATAGGAATTTACTTGTAAAACAGAATTATTGGGATTGTATGATGTCATAAAGACAGAGTGCTGACATTTCAGATTGTTTTATATGGGGACGTTGAATTATAATTTAGAAGTAGAATATTCTTTTGGTTATTAATCACAATTTGATACAACCTTAATGCGGGTTAGGCATATGGAAACATAGAATTCGTGATTGGAATGCTCTTCTATTAACGTCTGTGTTTGTACAAATGCTTGTAGTTTTTATGAATTATCTATAGGAAAGAAAGTCGTCTCCAGGACTTTGCAGATGTACAAAAACTGACTGTAGCAGGTGTAAATGAACGAAACATTTCAGCAAGCCCACTTCCCAGATTTCTGTAAAGATGTCAAAGCCTTATAATTACAAAATGCCTGCAGATATTCTTCTTGGTCTCAATGATGTAAGAAACGGGATACATTGGTTTTGCTGGACCTCAAACTTGGAATCTGCCAGTATGGCTCTATGATTAACGGGAACAGATTTTACCTGCCTCATAAATATAATGGGCCTTGATTACTGGGCTCAGTTTGCGAAACAATAGTTAACATAATGTCAGCACTTCCATTGTAAACCCTGTTTTTGGAGGGGTTTATAACTTGGTCATAAAAAAATCACTTGAGATGACACTTTGAATATGAGGTTTTAGTCTAGGGGAACAAATATATTTTAAGGAATAGATTTAAGTGTTCAAATTACCTATTTACAGGCTTATGAAGACCTAAGCAGCAAATAAAAATTTCAAGTTTTATATGCTTTAAGGAAAAACATTTTAAATAATAGCGTTTTTTACCACTAGTTCTGTTTGGTTTTTCCTAAGGAAATACTCTGTAGCTAGGTGTTAAACCATGTTTGCACATTCCAAACATGTTTAGAGACATTTATAAAATCATTCAGTCTTCGGGATTTCATGCCAGCTAAACACATAAAATCATATATTTTTAGGTCCTTATCAATGAAAATTCCAAGAGAAAACTTGATTTTGCAGCTTTGGAAACTATAGTGTAAAGCAGGCCACTTTGTGTGAGATCTTGTCTTGGTCTGTTTTCTGTTGCTTATAACGATAGCTGGAACTGAGTAATTTATAAAGTAAAGGAATTTATTTCCTACAGTTATAGTGGAGAAGCTACATGTGGTGAGGGCCTTCTTGCTGGTTCCTGCACCACCTGGCAAGGGGCCGAGCATACTGATGTGCAAGCTCAGGTCTCTCTTCCTCTTCTTAAAAAGGAAGAGGTGGCTCAGGCCTTGATCCAAGCACTGTGGGACGCTGAAGCAGGTGGATTGCCTCAGCTCACACATTCGAGTCCAGCCTGAGCAAAGTGAGACTCCGTCCCTAAAAATAGCCTGGCGTTGTTGCGGACGCCTGTAGTCCCATCTACTTGGGAGGATGAGGCAAGAGAATCACTTGAGCCCAAGATTCTGAGGTTGTTGTGAGCTATTACACCATGGCACTCTATTGGGGGCCTCAAAATGAGACTGTCTCAAGAAAAAAAACAAACCTACCACTCCACCCCCATGGGAAGCCATTAATCTATCTGAGACGCCAGAGTCCTCCTGGCCTGACCACATTTTAAAAGCCCCATCTCTAAATATTACCACACTGGTAATTAGTGTGAGTTTTTGAGGAGACAAACATTCAAACCATAGCAGATGAAAAACATCCTTTTTGAACTAGAATATAAAAGGGCTTGTTGTGAAGTGAGAGCTGCTCAGGCCAGCTCCATCCACCTCCTGGGGCATCGTAGTTGGGAGCTGATGCTTAGTGGGGAGGGGGCCACATCACCCTCAGAAGTTTGACATTTCATAAGGGTCCTTCCTGACTGTGCATGGAAGAGCTGAAGGAACCCGCACAGTTTTCAGTGGGCACTACTTCAAGTTCCTGAGAGCAAAGGCAAGCCAGGACTGACTCTTCTTGGAATTCGAGGGTGTTGGGCCAGAGGCCGTGGTCAGAGCCTGTACTTTTGAAGTGGGTGTTCAACTCCCACAATTTACTTGACTTGATGGATAGCTTGAGCATTTTAATTAAAAAGTCCCATCTTACAGTACTATGCAGTTGGCTCCGAAGTCACTAGTTGGCCTGATCAAAAGGGGTTTCTTTATTAGTTTGTTTTTGTTTTTGTTTTGGAAGTATGGGGTGAGTAGATTTGGTTGTACCATAAAATCAACAAAGCAAGACTGTTAAATCTACAATGATACTGGACATGCTTTGGGTTTTCCTTCTCTCTCCCTCCTTCCTTTCCGAAATTCCATGAAAAATAGGATATTTCCTTTAATGCAGCCTTCACCAACCATTAAAAGGGGAAAAAGTATTTTGGAGACTTCAGCAGCAAGGGGACTCTTCAGCAGACAGTGCTGGAGCAGTGTGGTGGTTACAAAACTTGTGTATTTTCCAGTACTATTTCTGGTGCCTGAAATACCTCTCAAAATGTACTCATAACTATTTTCTGTACTCATTCAATAATCCTGGAAAAGGACAAACTATTTTCATTATATTGTTAGACTTATTATCATGAAATGTGAAATGTAGAAGCAATACCCATAATTCCTAGGCTGACAGGCATTGTTAGACCTACCAGTTTGCATGGGACCCCTCAGTGAACTGGGTGGGGAACAAGCCTTTTCTTTGAATAATAGCTCAAATAAAGAACTTCAAAAATGTCTGTGACGGCCTAAAATTTACGGCAGCAATAGCATTAATTGATAGTGATAGGCAAGTTTATAGAAAAATAAAAAATAATATAGCACATTTGGCATTTTAAGATGTTGTGTATTTTAGGCTCCACAGCAAACTATGAGGCAAATGGTTAGTTTTGCTCCTACAGCTTTGGAAACTGAGCCTTGGAAAACCTTCATGTTTTTTAAGATCGCATAGCTCGTGACCCGCAGAGCAGGGCTGGGAACTCAGGTCCGTCATATTCTAAAACCCATGATGTACCCACTTCACATCAGTACCTCAGAGGTGAAGCACTCCTTAGTAAAATATCCACACTTTAGTTAAATTACTTGTTTCAGCCACTGTATACTGAGTACCCATCCCATGGCAGGCCTTGTGTGGATGCTGGGATTCGAATAGGAAGAAGACGGCCTTAAAGGTCCGGTAGGTGAGAGGGGCCAGGGCACAGAAGTAATTGGAGCTGCAGACTGGACCTGAGGGCTGGCCTGAGGGACGTGAGGAGCAAAAAGGGCACCTGGAAAGAGCAGCTGATCTAAGTTTAGCATTCAGGCAGAACTTCCCAAGAGCCAAAAAGGTGGAGTGAAACGGCCCCAGACACGTGGAGGGGATTTGGATAGGGAAAAGCATTTTAATATGGGCGACAGCAAAGGGAAGACAGGGGATAAAAAGTACTGAAGTACTTTTACTGGGCCAAAGGGGCTGACGCGCTGCTGGTGCTGAGGGGAGCGCTGAGCTGGGGGCGTCCAGTGGGCTTCTGAGAAGCCACCGCACGCTGTCTGTGGAGCGTGGACTTGCTGTGACTAGGTCTGGGGTTGGCCTCTGGTGATCTCAGCAGGTGATTTCCGGCCTTCAGTGACTGAGGGACATGAGGGGTCAGGCACCAGGGAAGGATAGCTTTTGGGTGGCCGGGTGGCCGTGTGCCTTTCACCAGGAGAAGATCGGAGAAGAAGTGGGAGCAGGGGAGCTTTGAACACCCTGGAGCCTGGGGAGCTGCCCGTTGTAAACCTGTGATGGGCAGTTGGAGCTGGGCAGAGATTTGAGATCCGTTGGCACACAGAGATTAACTAAAACCCCAGGGCAGGGAAGAATGTGTGTGTGAGGAGAGCAGAGCACATAGGGAGCTGCCCCAGGACCCGGAGGCCGCGCAGGGCAGAGGGGCAGTGGGAGCCGGGGAAAGAGGGTTGCAGTCCCATGAAATGTCACAGCCAAACATACCAGGAGACATCCTTTCCCCCTCAACCCCGCCTCCAGTCACGTGCCTTGTCTTGAAGGACACGATCCTTGGGCACCATTTTTCAGAAAAATGCCAACAAACCATATTGCATTTTGTCAGAAGGGACCTGTCAATGGAATGCTAAGTTTTAAGTGTCTCTGCTTTCCCATAATCATCAGACATTCTCTGTCCTAAAATAGCCTAGGGACTTTTAAATAATAAACATATTTTCTGCCTCTAGATGTGGCATTTCTATGTAGAAAGTAATTTGGGGGATTCATTTGCTTAGCTCCTTATTACCTCAGTCACTGATTTATTCAACAAACATTTGTTCAACTGTTATCAGCCAGGAATGTAGATTACTAGGAGCTTCTACTATAGGGATCATGTTAAGAAAACATGAGTGCAGAGCTCTGTTGTTAGGAGAATACCATAATATGTGAATTTGTAGACACAGAAAATTGAGTGTGTGTGAGGGGGTGTGTGTGTGTGTGTTTTCTCCCTTTACCTGGGAAGATGGACGCACAGAATGCAAATCCCGTAGAATTCTCTCCCACAGGTTTTGAGCATCTCGGACTCCCTGGCTTCCATATTTTACTATGTTTTTATTTTTTTGAGACAGAGTCTTGCCCTGTTGTTTGGACAAGAGTGCAGGGGCACTGTCACAACGCCCTGCAACCTCCACCTCGTGGGCTTGAGCCGTCTTTCTACCTCAGCTCCTCAGTAGCTGGGAGGACAGGCGTGTGTCGCCAGGCCTGGCTATTTTTTTTCTCTGTAGAGATGGGACCTCACTCTTGCTAAGGCTAGTCTTGAACTCTGGCTTCAAGAATCCTCCCGCGTGGACTTCCCTGAGTGCTGGGATTACAGGCATGAGCCACTGCTCCCTGCCCTAAGTTCTTGTACGTCAGTGTTGCCTCAGGCTTTGACTCCACCCCCTCCAGTGGCCAAGGGTAAGGCATGAGGCAGAGGCCACATCAGTGCTCTGGGTCCTACCGGCTTGTCATGGACTCTATTCTGCGGCCCCAGGTCCCTTCTAGCCCCTGGGAACCTGCCCGAGCAGCGCCAGCGAGTGGAGTGTGTGGTGGGCGTGGCAGTCGCTCGCGTTACTGCTGCTGGTTCTCCAGGGCACTGGATTCTCCCTTCATGCCCACCCTTGCAGGAGAGCCCCCTAAGGCCCCCACACCGGCTCTTGCTGGTTCTCCAGGGCGCTGGATTCTCCCTTCGTGCCCACTCTTGCAGGAGAGCCCCTGAAGGCCCCCACACCGGCTCCTAGTGGGTTGCTCTGGCTCCCATTCACTGCACACCTGCACGTGTGTTCCTTGTCTTAGTGTTACTACCACAGGACAGCGCACCTGCTCCAGGCTTACCACAGATGGACAACACTCTGCTCAGCTGTCCCCAAACCTCGGTCCGATTTGCCTCCATCCCAGCTGTGTTCTCCGCTCCGCTGAGGTTGAAAGGGAAGGCATCATCTAGCTGCTCCTGCAGCTGCTTTTCCTATGCTAGTCGCATGGCGTTTGCTTGACTTTTCCCACTTTTACCAGCTTACTACTCTGTCTCTTCTGCGGCCTCTTGACGTGTTTCCCTCCTGATAGAGGCATGCCTCAGGTGCTGCACTTTGCGGCACAGATGCTGCATTACTTACAGAGTGGAGGTTGGTGACACCTCACGTTGAGCAAGTCTGTCGGCATCAGTTGTTCTAACAGCAGGTGGTCGCTTTGTGTCTCCTGCATACTTTTAGTAATTTGCACAGTAGTTGCAACTTTTTGTTATTACCTGTCACAGTGATCTGTGATCAGTGATCTTTGGTGTTACTGCTGTCATTGTCCTGGGGTGCCACAATCTGCATCCATATAAGACCCCAAACTTAACCAGCGGTGTGTGTGTGTTCTGGCTGCTCCACCAATGATACGGTCATTCCCCATCTCATCTCTCTCCCTCCTTAGGCCTCCTTGTTCTCTGAGACACAACAGGATTGAAATTAGACCAGTTAATGCCCCACAATGCCCACTAAGTATTCAAGGGAAAGAAAGAGCCACAAGTCACTCACTTAAAATCAAAAGCTAGAAATGATTAAGCTTAGTGACACCTGTCAAAAGCAGAGCTATGCCGAAAACCAGGCCTATTGCACGGGTCAGCCAAGTCGTGAATGAAAAGGTGAAGTTCTTGAAATTAAAAGCGCTACTCCAGTGAATGCACGAATGATAAAAAAGTGAAACAGCCCTATTGCTGATATGAGAAAAATTTGAGTGGTCTGGCTGGAAGATCTAATGAGCTGCACCATCCCCTTAAGCCAAGGCGTAGTGCAGAGCAAAGCCCTAACTCTCATCAAGTATGTGAATTTTGAAAGAGCAGAGGAAGCTGCAGAAGAAAAGTTACACATTAGATACAGGTTGGCTGTTGAGTTTTCAGCAAAGAAGCCGTCTTTGTAACATAAAAGTGAAAGGTGAAGCAGTCTGGTGGAGAAGCTGCAGCAAGTTCCAGAAGACCTAACTAAGATCATTGAGGAGGGTGGCTGCCAAACAACAGATTTTCAGTGTCGATGAAACATAATTATGTTGGAAAAAGATGTCATCTAGGACATTCATAGCTGGAGAGGGAAAGTCAATGTCTGACTTCAAAACTTAAAAGGACAGGCTGACTCTCTTGTTAGGGACTAAAACAGCTGGTAACTATTGAAGCTAGCGCTCATTTACTATTCTGAAAATCCCAGGGCTGTTAAGAATTATTATCTACTCTGCCTGTGCTCTAAAATGGAACCAGCCACAAAGACTGGATGACAGCACCTCTATGGACAGCGTGGTTTACTGAATATTTTGAGCCCATTGTTGAGATTTGCTTCTCAAAAAAGAAAACAGATTTCTTTCAAAATATTACTTTACATTGACAGTGCATCTGGTCACCCAGGAGCTCTGATGGAGATATACAAGGAGATGAATTTTGGGATTTTTTTGTGTGTTGTTTTGTTTTGTTTTTTTAAGACAGTCTCACTCTGTTGCCCTGGGTAGAGTGCTTTGGCATCATCATAGCTCACAGCATTCTCAAACTCTTGCGTTCAAGTGATCCTCTTGCCTCAGTTTTTCTGTTTTTAGTAGACACAGGGTCTTGCTCTTGCTCAAGCTGGTCTCTAACTCCTGAGCTTAAGGAATCTGCCCACCTTGGCCTCCCCAAATGCCCGAACATTTTTGTTGTTTTGATGGCTGTCAACACAAACATCCATTCTGCAGCCTTTGATTGAAGGAGTAAGTTTGACTTTCAGGTCTTATTGTTTACGAAATACATTTTGTAAGGCTATACCTGCCATAGATAGTGATTCCTCTGATGGATCTGGGCAACGTCAACTGAAAACCTTTTGGGGAGGATTTGCCATTCTAGATGCCACTACAAACATTTGTGATTTGTGGGAGAAGGTCAAAAGGGCAACATACATAGAAGTTTGGAAGAAGTTGATTTCAGCCTTCTTAGATGACTCTGAAGAGTTCAAGACTTAAGTGAAGTCACTGCAGATGTGGTAGAAATAACAGAACTAGAAGTGGAGCCTGCAGACGTGACTGAACTGCTGTAATCTCTTTAATACAACTGGAACAGATGAGGAGTAGCTTCTCATAGACGAGCAAACAGGTGGGTTTTTGAGATGGAATCTAATCCTGGCGAAGATGAATATTGTTGAAGTAACAGCAAAGGATTTAGAATATTACATCAACTTAGTTGATAATGCAATGGCAGGATTTGAGAGGATTGGCTCCAGTTCTGAAAGATGTTCTGCTGTGGATAAAAATGCTTTCAAAAGGCATAGCGTGCTATGGAGAGTTCCTTTGTGAAAGAAGAGTAAATTGATTTGCAAACTTCTTCCCTGTTGTCTTATCTGAAGAAATTGCCAGAGCCATCCTGACTTTCAGCAACCATCATCCTGATCAGTCAGCAGCCATCAACATTGAGGCAAGACTCTGCATCAGCAAAAGGATTACAAGTCAGTGAAAGCTCAGATGATTGCCAGCATTTTTAGTAATAAAGTACCTGCATTTTAAAATTAAGATATATACATTGTTCTCTTAGATATAATAATGCTGTCACGTACTTAATAGACTACATTATTGTGTAAACCTGACTTTTATGTGCACCAGGAAACCAAAAAGTTTGTGTGACTGACTTTATTGTAATGGTTTGGAACCAAATGAGTAATATCTGAGTTATTCATGTAGATTACTCTCTAATCCGTGGTGAGCACTGAGCAATCAGCATGGTGAACCATGCTGTCGTAAAGGTTATTAATAGCATGTTGGGCGTTATGATGACATTATAAGAAGCAAAGCATTTGAAACAGGGCCTGCTACATAATTAAGTATTTCTTAATTAAAAATTTTAGGGAGGAGGCAAGTTCTTCAGTTCATCAACCAGCATTTATTGATTTGCTTGTGGATGTCCTTGGTATTATTTTATTTTTATTTTTTTTTTAATTATTAAATCATAGCTGTGTACATTAATGCAATCGTGGGGTACAATGTACTGGTTTTATATACAATTTGAAATATTTTCATCTAATTGGTTAACATAGCCTTCACAGTATTTTCTTAGTTATTGTGTTAAGAAATTTATATTCTACATTTAGTAAATTTCACATGTACTCTTGTAAGATGCACCATAGGTGTAATCCCACCAATTACCCTCCCTCCACCCATCCGGAACTCATTCTTTAAAAAAACAAA